>CBVK0100286190.1:0-23253 GCA_900067695.1 Picea abies | reverse complement strand
CAGGAGAATGGCTCTCGCTGTTGCATGTAAATTCAACAGCCACAATGAAGGGCGTCCACCAACCTGTAAAGAGTGAAGAAAACTGAGGTACTATGAGGCTGCCAACTATGGTCCGTCTTTGACCTTGAGTTTGGCTCTAAGTTTAATCTTCCAACTGTCCTTTGTTGTTGTTTTAGGACAGCAAACAGTTTAGTTACTTTCTGCCCATATTTTTTATTGGTTAAGTGTTCTTTGAGGTGCCCTTGCAAGTGTTTTCATACCAATGGTTAGCACATGCAATAATACTCGAAACAAATAACACTCCTCAGATATTTACAACCCTAAAATGCTGATCTACACATCTAAGCATGCATGAAATTGGACACAAATATTTTTGGTCAACATGATCCTGGATAACCCCCCCCAAGTAAAACCAGTTTGGAGATAGATGTATATAGAAGATCTCAAAGCAAAAAGTACAACAAGGAAAACATATACAAGTGAACCTGGTACAATAGCAACCCTTCTCGGATGCTTTGGAGTCCCTTGAAGATGTGCCTGCTAGCCCCTTGAAGCTAGGCGCCCTTTGCCTTGGTGCGCCCTTCTTCCTTCGCTAATGCCTTAACCTCTTTCCTTGCCTCTTGCCTTGCCTTTGCCCTTTGCTTGTACCTTTAAACCTTGCCCTGCCTTTGCTTTGTCGTTGGTCTTGCGCCCTCCTCTCAAGAGTACTTCCCTCCTAGGCTAGGTGCGCACTAAGCCTAAGTGTGCCCCTACTCAAGCAAAAAAACTCACAATAGAATGTGCCCTTCCTTGCCATGTGCCCTCCACTACCCATAGAGTGCACCTCTCCTCAACAAGCAAGTTTCCTCCTCAAGGTGCACCTCTCCTTAGCTTGATGCGCCTCTTCTCTCAAGAATGCGCCTCTCCACAAGCTAATGTGCCCCTTCTCTAGGTGAATGCACCCTCACACAAGATGTAGCCCATACCTCCATGGTAGACTAGTACCAAGCTATGGCTCCTCCTAAACCCTTGACCTCATGCGCCCTCTCCTCCTCAAGAAATGCGCCCAAGAGCTTCTCCCTTCTCCTCCTCTCCTCTCAAATCTCTCAAGTGAAGAAATGAGCCTCTTCATTACCCTTTTTCCTCCTTTAGCCTCTCATTGGCCAAGCCCTAAAAGATCAATGGCCTAGATCCAATCTAGCCATGTCTAATCAATGGGTGAGATTTAATCCAAAAATATCACTAAGGAAACCCACTTTCCTTAGTTTGCTTTATGTCCTTTAACTCACCCACAAAGTGAATTAAATGTCATTTTAATGACTTAAGTGACATATTTCACTTTTGACTTGGACTCCTAAGTCAACGTGAAATTAGAACATAAAGTAAAGTAATAAGGGTAATAGTCTCCCCCTTTGTGTTTAGAGACTCACAAACACAAGGGGACCACTTTCCAAGGTACCCAAATCTCAACAAAGAGAACTTTGATGCCCAAGGGAAGAATACCAAGCCAACACCTAATTGAATTCAAGCAAACACTAAGAAAGTTATCTCCACTGTGCAAATCCATCACAGAACATCTCCCATGTGCCAATCCATCTTGGACCATCTAAGGGTTGAACATACATGATACACCATATACCCCAAATCTATGAAGCACCCCAAACATGATGTAAACACTTTTCAAGTAAACCAAAAAAATAACAGTGGCAAGCTCCAAAGGCATGGTTTTTCAACATTGGTATATTGTGCTACCAAGGTGTAGAAAAAGTGTATTTATTGGAGGAAAAACCATATTCTACATTGACGATAGATGAGATGAAATTTTCAGCCATTGTTGACTCCAATCCACTAATGAGTCATTGTGTGGCTAGTAGCTTCACATGCTCAGCATCAACCAAGTTGAATATAGGTCTTGCAGTCAACCTTTGTCTCTCATGTTGTGACAGCATCAATATTTGACTTTTGATGTATAGTTGAGAGAGGTACATGATGCATAGAGAAGACATCAAGATGTGGAGTTGTGAACCATACTCAGATGTCGATTGGTTACACCCCTTAAAGGTGGGTTGTTGATGTCTTCTAAATGCTTAGCAAGATAAGTTGGCTATGTTTTTGACAAGTGGTTGTGCCTAATATAACTATTAAGGAAGAGTATAAGAGTATATTTTATAATGGTCATATCATGTAGTAGTATATAGCTTAGGAGTCTTAAGTGATGAATAGGGGCTTTAAAGTTGTAGCATACATAAGGTTGTCTAGACAAAACATCACAAATAAGGCAAGGTTGTTCCAACAACACATCACAAATAAGGAAAGTTATCCATGTTGCTCCCATAGGTAAGGTTGTCGCAACAACATGTCACGGATCTCCAAAGGTGTGGCATTGCAAGTTACCTCATCTCCTAAGGGATAGATGGTATGCTAGAATGTACATTTCCCTATAACACAATCTCCTTCTCGGAATGGAGCTATCATAAGTTGTAAGGTTATGGGTGTAGTTCAGGTTGGGTGGAGACTTGAACCATAAGATGTTGTAAGGAGCCTATGCATTGTGAGAATATTGATTTTGGAGGATTCAAGTGCAGAGGTAACAATTTGATTACCCTGGTTGTAGTCCTATGCAGCAAATTTGTGAATTGTCCAAAAGAGCTTCGTGCAAATGGAAATCCTTATTATCATGATCAATTGTCTTATGAGTGTCACACCACATACCTATATCTTTCTTCTTTCATTGTTGATGCCTACTCATACGACCTCCTTTTGTGGGCATGGAAGAATCGTCAAATTGTGCAGTGTAGTCTACACTGCAACAAATCTACTTCTTCTTGGATGTTTTATCATTTTTGGTGGCATTGCACTATTTGTTGCAGTGTTCTCTAAAAAAGTCAAGGCTTTGTTTAGATTTGTGCTTCTACGCAATCCTTTGCACGAATCTATTAGTGTCTACAAGTGTCTAGACAACTAAGAACTCTAGTTTTTTATTAATGTACTAGTGTAGTATGCTCTAGTACTTGAGTACTAGATTCGTCTCATCTTCTCCAGTGAACAAACAAGCCATAAGGGTATTGAACTAGTCTGTGTATTCATCTACTAAAAAATGTTGATGTTGGCACAATTGTTGCCACTTCATGCATTGGTCCTCTCTATGTCTTGGAGGGTGATACTTAGCGTGCATCATTTTCATGAAGTCACCCACGTAGTGATGGGATCACAACATTCGCCACACCATTGTTTGAGAGTGTACGGTATGGTAATAAGTGAAATTTTCATGGTTGCAAGCTCAGTTTTCTTTAAGTCATCAAGATCTTCTATATCAATATATATCTACAAAAAACCGAACCATTCATCCAGTGCACTGGCGTCAATTTTCCCTTCAAGCAATAGGATTTTGTGGTCAATCTTGACCTTAAAGGGGTTGCGCCCACCAAACAACCCTGATTTGTTGTTAGATGAACCAAGTGAGGTCTGGGGCCCTATCCTCTTGAATAGATCAGCAAACTATGTCAAGATCTCTTCACATTGTTTCTGGAGAGCTTCTACGAGCATATTCTACACAACACTAGCATCAAGTGTAGCAGAACCAATTGAATTATCTCCTACCATA
The DNA here is from genome assembly GCA_900067695.1 of Picea abies. Classification (NCBI taxonomy): domain Eukaryota; kingdom Viridiplantae; phylum Streptophyta; class Pinopsida; order Pinales; family Pinaceae; genus Picea; species Picea abies. Next base: position 19,670 of record CBVK0100286190.1, on the reverse strand, counting down.
TTTTTGGATTTTGAGTATACATATAGAGACATTCATGGGAGTTTGGATCAACCCCTTGTCTTTGATACTCAAAGCAAGTCCAAATAGGCATTCACTTCTTCACACAACCTATTCTACATATTAAAACACATTGCATCAAAAATAATCTTACGAAAGTCTTCAAAACACGCTAAAAACTTGTGAATGCATCTTGTGGACTTCTTGTGGCGGTAAAGGGTCAACTTGTTGGAGATTGGAATCGATCTAATGATGACAAATAAAGAGAATGATATTTTCAAATCTACAAAAGTTGTTATAGCCTTGTACAAATCGACAGATTGTTTAGAGTACTCTAATACCAATGAGTGTCTCAGTGGCATCAACTTTGAATCACGACTTAGCTTTTGAGATCTGAGACTAATGAATCGTGCCCAGAAGTGTTGAGAGTTGCAAAATCATATTAAAGAAAATTGTGAAGTTATGCTACTCAATTGGATTATGTGATGTCCCGTTCCCAAGAGTAGGCCAGTAGGGAGTGACTTAGTAGTCTATGTGTTCCCATAGACTATAGTCAACCATAAACAGGGAACAAGATGGAGAAATAAGGGTGAATTGATGGCTAAACGATGAATTAGGCCAAAAACTTAGGAAACATCACTTAAGCCTAAGTCAACGAAGAATTAGAATGAAAAGGTGCTAAAGGGGGACTTAATTAATTAATTATTCACCTTAGGAGGAAAAGCACCTAGCTTAAGTGAGGTCAATGGTGAATTAGGTTGGGAATGGTATAAAGGGACGAATTTGACCTAATTCCTCATTATGCATTGTTATGATTTGATGTTGAAAGTTCCCAGAGGAGGAAGAGAGTCGCCCTTACTGTTTTGTGAATTTCTAGAGGAAACCACCACCGTTGATCAGTTTCAGTGTTGAGAGACGCACCCTAGCCCATCGGAGATACCATCCAGGTATTTCACCGTGCTATTCAGGAGTATCCAGTGCAAAGTGCGCAGCTCAACCAGTGAGGGCGCAAGTCAGCTTGAGGGTTTGGGGAGCTGCACGAGGTCCGAGTTCAGATTGCAGTTTCCTTTCGACCCAGTTGAGATCCAGCCAGGGCGCTCAGATTGAGCCATTCTCCATCAGATTCCGACGGTGGAATCTTGTTGAGCGCATCATCCAGCCATTTAGAGTGCAGTTCTTCCGGCAGGACATTTGAGGTTGCAGACGGAGCATCAGAGCAGATCTGGGGAAACCCTTACGACCCAGTTCCGCATTTGGCGAGACGATCATTTTGAGTCCTATAGCAGCAGATTCCGTTGGTGGATTCATTTGGGGCGCATCTAGTGTCCCAAGAGGTGCGCAAACCCCCCAGGGGTCCAGATCCAGTGCCTCAGAGACCAGATCTGACATCCGGCACTCATCCATTTTAGTCTAGAGGCCAGGGCGCTTCTATTGGAGCAGTTTCCAGCGCATTCCGACGGTCTATCCTTCCGGACAAGTTTTCCAGTTGGTAGTGGTTACCGTACTTCTCTGGAATCACACATTTTTGTCGATCTATCCGTGCATGCATCAAATCTGCCATCATCTTCTGATCACGGGTATTTTTATGCTATTTGCTTGTATTCCAGTGACGATCCATGAGATTTAGCTGACGATTATACTCTATATTTCCAGTATGTTATTATATTTCCATGCTTGAGTCACATAATACATGTTATTGGGCAATTGATGTTCTTTACTTCCGCATGCATCCTTTATATATTGTTTAAACCATAAATACGCAACATGCACATGCAATAACCATAAAGATCTCAAACACACAACTGAAACACATCCAGAAACCCCCAGTGTATCAGATCTGCGAGACAGAACATTAGATCAGTAGCAAATATCTTGATCAAAGGGATCACCCCCCCTATCGTCATCCTAAGAGGTTCAAGGATGAGATAGAAAAAGCAATCAAGAAATTGTTGGTAATGGGACACATCAGACCTAGTAGCAGTCCATTCGTCTCTTCAGTTGTCTTAGTCCTGAAGAAGGATGGTACCATGAGGATGTGCATCGACTACCGAGTTTTGAATAAGAAAACCATCAAAAAACGGTATCCTATCCCTCGCATTGACGAGTTGATGGACGAGTTGCATGGGGCAGTTTTCTTCTCAAAGATTGATCTACGCTCTGGATATCATCAAATCAGCATCAGAGAGCAAGACATAGAGAAGACGGCATTTCGGTGCCATTTTGGCCATTTCAAGTTTCTAGTTATGCCATTCGGGCTAACCAATGCACCAACTACATTCCAGTCTTGCATGAACCACATTTTCAGGGGGCAGTTGAGAAAATCAGTTTTGGTTTTCTTCGATGACATTTTGGTCTATAGCAAGACATGGCAGGAGCATATGGGGCACTTGGAGGAGGTATTGACTCTTGAGCATCATGGAAGCGCAGTCATTGTACGCCAAAGTGTCCAAGTGTGAGTTTGGGATGACAGAGTTGCTTTACTTGGGCCACATCATCAGTGCACAGGGAGTTCAGGTACATCAGGAAAAGATCAAGGCCATTTTGGATTGGCCAACACCCAGGAGTTTGACAGAGTTGAGGAGCTTCTTTGGTTTGCGCAGTTATTACAGGAGGTTTGTCAGGGGGTTTTCGCAATTAGGAGCACCACTCAGATTTGACCAAGAAGGGTGCCTTTCAGTGGACAGAGGAGTCACAACGGACATTTGAGAAGATGAAGGAGGTTATGAGCACATGCCCTGTTCTGGCCCTTCCGGACTTCTCACGGTCATTCGTCTTGGAGTGCGACACATCATGGGTGGGAATTGGAGCAATGTTGATGCAGGGAGGCCATCCCATCGTGTTTGAGAACAGGAAGCTCAGCGAGTTGAAGCGACTCTAGCCCATTTACAACAAGGAAATGCTAGCAATTATGCACGCCTTAACCAAATTCAAGCAATATCTGGTGGGCAGCAGATTTGTAGTGAAGACTGATCACAACAGTCTCAAGTATTTCCTGGATCAGAAAGACCTCAATGAGAGGCAACAGAAGTGGGTCTCGAAGATCCAAGCCTTTCACTTTGACATCAAGTATGTCAAGGGAAAAACAAACATCGTGGCAGATGCCTTGTCCAGGAGGCCACCAGGGTGTTCAATGATGGACATTTGCACAAATTGGAAAGCACACTTGTTGGTGGAATATTCCAAAAACAAGTTTGCTTGTGAGGTAATGGATGGACAAGTGGTAGACGATAGATACCGGGTACTTGATGACGTCATTTTCTACAAAGACCGGATCTACTTGGTTCCAAAATCTACCTTAAAGGAGAAGATTCTGAAGGTGTGTCATGATTCGCCTACAGCAAGGCACCAGGGGTATTTCAAAACTTACAGGCAGATTAGGGAGAGATTCTCGTGGAAGGGTCTCAAGGATGATGTATTGAAGCACATACGGGAGTGCACGACTTGTCAGCAGAACAAGTCAGAGCAGACACACCCAGCAGGGTTACTACAGCCTCTACCCATTCTAGAGCAGAAATGGGAGAGCATTTCTATGGATTTCATCATATGCCTTCCCCGCGTGCAGGGCAGGGACTGTATATTTGTAGTGGTTGACAGGCTGACCAAATTTGCACATTTCTCCGCCATACCCAAGGACTACAAGGCCATACAGGTAGCGGAGTTATTTTTCAGAGAGCTACTCAAATTGCATGGCCTACCCAAGCAAATAATTAGTGATAGAGATGGGCACTTCATCAGCGCATTTTGGCAGGAGCTTTTTCGATTAACAGGCACAGAGCTAGCCACGAGTACCAACTACCACCCATAGACAGATGGCCAAACGAAGATCATCAACAAATGGGTGGAGGGGTATCTGAGGAACTATGTGGGAGGACAGCAACGCACATGGGTGAAGTGGTTGCACATGGGTGAGTATTGTTACAACACGACACATTATATGTCTATCAGGATGTCACCATTTAGAGCATTGTATGGATACAATGCACCCACTTTTGTGGATACTGTATTCGAGGATAGTCGGGTCCCAATGGCCAAAGATTGGGTGGAGGACAGCCAAAGGATTTTGCGGGCAATAAAGGAAAACTTACAGGCGGCACAGAATTAGCAAAAGATCTATGTAGATAGGCAGAGGATCGAGCGCAGTTTCGAGGTTGTGGACTTAGTTTTTCTGCGGTTACAGCCATATCGACAGTCCTCCTTGAAGAGGAGTAGAGCAGAGAAACTGAAACCGAGATTTTATGGGCTGTACAAAGTCATCATGAGAGTAGGCGAGGTGGCATACGAGCTAGAGCTACCGGAGGGTAGCAAGTTTCATAACGTCTTTCACGTTTCTTGCCTTAAGGCAGTGGGACAACAGATCGGCACTTCAGAGGAGCTGCCACCTTTAGATGAGGAGGGCCAGTTGGAGTTAGTGCCAGAGGAGGTGCTCAAGCAGAGAGAATGCAAGTTGAGGAACAGGGTCATCAGGGAATGCTTGATTAGATGGAGGGGTCTTCAAGTGGAGGATGCCACATGGGAGGGAGAGCATATTTTGCAGCACCCAGGATTGATGTTGCTTGAGGACAAGTAATCTCAAGAAGGGAGGACTGTGATGTCCCGTTCCCAAGAGTAGGCCAGCAGGGAGTGACTTAGTAGTCTATGTGTTCCCGTAGACTATAGTCAGGCACAAATAGGGAACAAGATGAAGAAATAAGGGTGAATTGATGGCTAAACGATGAATTAAGCCAAAAACTAAGGAAAAGTCACTTAAGCCTAAGTCAACGAAGAATTAGAATGAAAAGGTGCTAAAGGGGCACTTAATTAATTAATTATTCACCTTAGGAGGAAAAGCGCCTAGCTTAAGTGAGGTCAATGGTGAATTAGGTTGGGAATGGTATAAAGGGAGGAATTTGACCTAATTCCTCATTATGCATTATTATGATTTGATGTTGAGAGTTCCCAGAGGAGGAAAAGAGTCGACCTTACTGTTTTGTGGATTTCTAGAGGAAACCACCACCGTTGATCGGTTTCGATGTTGAGAGACACACCCTAGCCTATCGGAGATACCATCCAGGTATCCAGTGCAGAGTGCACAGCTCAACCAATGAGGGCGCAAGTCAGTTGGAGGGTTTAGGGAGCTGCACGAGGCCCGAGTTTAGATTGTAGTTTCCTTCCAACCCAGTTGAGATCCAGCCAGGGCGCTCAGATTGAGCCATTCTCCATCAGATTTCGACGGTGGAATCTTGTTGGGCGCATCATCCAGCCATTTAGGGCGCAACTCTTCCGGCAGGAGATTTGAGGTTGCAGACGGAGCATCAGAGTAGATATGGGGAAACCCTTCTGACCCTGTTCCGCATTTGGAAAGAAGATTGTTTCGAGTCCTATAGCAGCAGATTCCGTTGGTGGAATCACTAGTGCGCAAACCCCCCAGGGGTCCAGATCCAGTGCCTCAGAGACCAAATCTGACATCCGGCACTCATCCATTTCATTCTATAGGCCAGGGCGCTTCTATTGGAGCAGTTTCCAGCGCATTCCGACGGTCTATCCTTCCGGACAAGTTTTCCAGCTGGTAGCGGTTACCGTACTTCTCCGGAATCGCACATTTTTGTCGATCTATCCGTGCATGCATCAGATCTTCCTTCATCTTCTAATCACGGGTATTTTTATGCTATTTGCTTGTATTCCAATGACGATCCATGAGATCTAGCTGACGATTATACTCTATATTTCCAGTATGTTATTGTATTTCCGTTCTTGAGTCGCATAATACATGTTATTGGGCAGTTGATGTTCTTTACTTCCGCATGCATCCTTTATATACCGTTTAAACCATAAATACGCAACATGCACATGCAATAACCATAAAGATCTCAAACACACAACTGAAACGCATCCAGAAACCCCCAGTGTATCATATCTGCGAGACAGAACATTAGATCAGTAGCAAATATCTTGATCAGCGGGATCACAAAAAATCAAACACATAAGGAAACAAAAAGACGACAAAGCCAAAAGAGATAATATAGATCAACATAAAGTTTGGTTCAAGGGTACATTTATTTCCAGTACAAAAGAATAAGCTACGATAGTGGAAGGGATCAAACCAATTTGAGGAATCAGTGTGGCTCTTAATTATGAATACAATTGTCGTAGAGTTTGCTCTTGAGACTGTATCAATACAAAACCATGTAAATACAATGTAGGATTGCATGATGATTTACATATGGAATGGTTACATATTTATACAAGTGAATGGATAGAATCTACCATCAATGTTGTGATTACAAAGTTGCCAAGAAGAATAACAAACTCTTGGGACTTTCGAAACCCGCGGGTTGCTAGTTGCACCTAAGTGGACCTAGTCAACTTTGATCACCAGAGGTTGCAAGCATTGAAAAAGAGTAAACAAAGAGATTTTGATGATGATACCAAGGAATCTTGAACTAAACTAGCACATTGTTATACATGTCAATCTGTTTGTGATGCCACTTAGATGGTTTGTTGAAGAAGGATCTACATCATAATGAAGATTAGGGGTAGGTCACAATTGAGGTGGTCGCAACGAGGAACAAGACTATTGTGACAAATCCCGCTAAGAGTATTCTTTTGGTTGCGGTAAGGGCTAAGAAAGGCTTGTTGTGATCCAAAGTCATATTTATCGATCCGGATTGGATCATTATACTATTTGTCATCTATCTGGATGCTTTCAGAGTTGAAAAAAATGGAGGAATCAGCTTGTATGGTCATTTTAATGACATGTTCCAATTTGAGAAATTAGGGTTTGAAACTTTCTGTAGCCATTTCGAGGCATCAAACGACATTTTTTGGGGTCAAAACTTTCTCAACTTTAGTTGAGACCCTTGACTCTATTCTACACATTGAGACCTTTCCAACGGTGCAAAAATCGCGTCAATCAGAGCTCGTATGCAAAATTTATGTCTCCCGCAAGTTGACCTATCGTGTTGACCACCATTGTACGAGTGGATTCCACGTCAGCCCCCATTACTCACGCATATGGGGCTAGCCACGAATGAACTTTCAAGAAGATTCTAGAAGGTCCAAAACCTTATCACAATTGAGGTTGAGTATGTCAAAACCCTACCCCTAGATGACTATCGAGCAATGTTAAATACCAGGTAGCTAGGAGGAGAGGGGATTCCATTCTTTAGCATTGTATTTGTTCCATAGTTGAGCAAAGCACCTAGGAGTGGTACTTGGAGAGCATAATAGAAGAGGAGAGATTTTGTAGCATCCATGTAAGCCACGGTGTCAAAGGCAACTCCACCAAGAGTGCCTCTTTCTTTGTACCTGCATTTGAAGAAAAGAGCACAAAGCAACCTCACCTTCTAGCTAGGTTTTCTCCCATATTGGGTTTCTTAGATTATATCTTGTGTTTATTTGTGGATGGTGTGTGAGTATTTATTTCTTCTCTATTTTTCACATTTCAACTATTTCATACATTTTAGGCAAAAAACCAATAATTAAAGAATCTGAAATCTAAAGGAAATTAACCTTCACAGTAAAGATTTTAGTATTTTATTAGATTTGTTGTGACGAACTGTCGAGAGGAATATCCACGACGGTTTATAAATCATATTGGTATCAAAGCAGGTTTTCTTAGGGTATTTGTGGAAAGTTGTAGGGATCCAAGGATCATTTTAAGAAGAAAGCCACATAACCCTAGCCATGGTCGACGAGTCTATTCATAACAACCCTTGAGATACAGCAAAGGAGAGATTTACGAGGCTAGAAGAGCAAGTCGCGAACATATATCACAATATGTCCCTCCTCATGGCGGCTCTAGCAAGCAAGCTCAAACTGTTCGAAGAAGTTGGAAGCTCAAACTTAGAGATTGGATCAGATGGGAAACCAAGATATAACAAAGACCCAGAAAAGGAGTCGCAGAAAGAACCCGAGAAAGAGCAGTCAAGTTCCAGTACCATAAACCCTTCACAATCTTTATTCAAGATGGAAGCAAAAGTGGACATAAAGCCATACCAAGATGAGATCAATGCATTAAAATCGAATCATTGGTTGCAGCAACTAGAGGTTTATTTCAATGTTCACCATATAGATGAACAAAAGATATCATTTTCCAGATTCAAGTTAGAGGGGCATGCTTTAACCTAATGGGAAAGCCATACGAAACACTTAGGCTAGAGGGTGATCTGCCAGTAACTAGGTGGGAGGACTTCAAAACCCTCATCAAGTCCCATATCTACCCTATCGAATATGTAGAGGACCAATGAATTCAGTGGCACTACTTCAAGCAGAAGCAAGGGCAAAGTGTACAGGAGTACACTGTCAAGTTCAAAAAGATGGCCATCATGTTGGGTATCTCTCCCAAGAGCCCAGATGTACTCCTTAAGTATCTACGGGGTCTACATAGCCATCTACGAAAATAAGTGATGTTTTTCAAGTCAAGAACAATGGACAAGGCATGTGTACAAGCACAGTATCTGGAAAACATAGGCTAAGAAAGGGCAGCCAAGCAGTTCCAAGCAGAAAGACCACAAAGAAGCTTCCAAGGAGGGGAAGAAGAAGTGGAAAGGGGCAAAGGTAAGAAGACGACAACCAATGCACATCAGTACAAGGATCATAGCAACCATTGTAACCATTGCAATATTGATGGGCACACTGACGAAAAGTGTTGGAAACTACATCCAAAGTTGAACTCGAAGAATTGCAAGAAGGATGTAAAGAAAAAGAATCTTCTAGCCACGGATTTGAGCAATCACGTCGAAAGAAGCTCCAATGTGGATGAGAAGATTGTCTGCACATCAGTGCAGAAGGAGGTGAATCTGAGTAGCCTTCATCCCCAGGAAGAGAAGGAGATGACCAAACTCTTCCACATCAAGATCTAGGTCAAAAAGACCAAGATAGATGCTCTATTCGACTCTGGTTCACAAGTTAATCTCATGGCAACAGATCTGGTCAGCAAGCTTGGATTGGAGGTTCGCAATCATCCTAACCCATATGCATTGGGATGGGTAAACAAAGATGCAAAGATCAAGATAACAACACAATGTAAGATTAAATTTGTTGTAAATGTTGATTTTATTGATGAAGTGGAATTGAACGTAGTACCCCTTGACGTATGTGAAGTAGTGTTTGGAAGCCCCTACATGTATATGAGGGATGCAATCTTCATGCGAAGAGTCAACCAGTACAAACCAATCAAGGATGGGAAGTCCTACATCTTCAATGCGCATAAAGGCAGGTCAAAGATCTCACTCGTAATTGCCAACCAAGCCAAGAAGTTGATTAGTTCCACTAAGAAATATGTTTTACTTTTCTTAAGAGAAAATTAAATTGAGGATGAGTCGATAAGAGTAAAGGCATCCTTGGAGGGGTATACTAAACAGCAGAAACACCAGTTGGAGGAGTTGCTACAGGCATACAGAGGAGTTTTCTAGGAGCCTAAATGATCTAGATTGGATCATTATATTGTTTGTCATCTCTCTCAATCCTTTCAGAGTTGAAAAAATTGGAGGATGCTTGGAGGGCCATTTTAGTGGCAGGTCTCGGTTTGGAAAAGTGGGGTCTGAAACCTTCCAAGGCCATTTTGAGGCAACAAATGACATTTTTTGAGATTAAAACTTTCCAAGCACAATTCAGACCACATGACACTATTCTACACATCAACACCTTTCCAACAATGCAAAAATCGCGTCAATTGGAGCTTGTATGCAAAAGTTATGCCTCTTGCAAGTTGACCTACCGTGTTGACCACCACAGTTCGAGAGGATGCCACGTCAACCCCCATTACTCATGCATATGGGGCTAGCAACGTATGTAATTTCAAGAAGATGCTAGAAGGTCCAAAGCCCTGTCACAATTAAGGGTTGAGGAAGTGTTAACCCCTGGATTTTCACCCTTGAAAATATTAAGGGTTAATAGCCAGCATGCACTATTTTGGCTAGCATTCTAAGATTTCCCAGAGTTTAGCACTTGTGTTGAGTCAGAGGTTGGTTCCCATCAAAGACAGGTACATGATCGATATATGGTTGTTTTTGTTTCAGAGTTAGAGTTGGCTTGGTTTCCCATGCATTTGAAAGAGTTTTGTCTACATACAACAGGTATCCCTACCTTTTAGGAGACAGTGATTAAGAGACTCAGTTGAAGGTTTTGAGCATATAGAGTTAATCCTTGCATGATTCTGGGCTCGATGACACTTTTTCGGCCAACATGCAAGAACTTTCTATTTTTAGTAGGTTGAGCTCCAGGCCTCAGATTGAGATTCTAAGTGTGTAGTATTGATCATTGAGACATTCTGAGTCTTTTGGACCTTTTTCTAGGTGACATGCATGATATTTCTATTTTTAGCAGGTGGAGCACCAAGGCTCACATGTCGATTATGATCCCATATCTAGAATCCTCTCGAAAAATTGAATCAAATATGTATGATATCATTGACATGCAAGCACATTCTATTTTTAGCAGTGTCTATTTTTAGACATGGGTTACATGGCAGTGTTCTCCTAGTCATCCTAGATGTTTTTGACAGTTTCCTAAAAATTAAGAGCCCGACCCTATTTTTAGCAGTAAATAGCAGGGGTGGTTGGCTCCATAGGTGACAAGTGGTAGGGTCAAATTCCCACATGTGACGGTGATTTAGTGTGATGTAGCATCTACTTGGCATCATTTGAGGAAGGGCGCACTTTCCAAGGCAAAATTAATAAAGTCAACAGAGAACTAGATAAAGCGAAGGTGAGGCGCATAGGTGAGGTGGCAATTCCATTGAGTTGATTGGGCCAATCAAGGATTAATTTTCTCACTAACTTTCCCTCACTCGAAATAACTTCACTTTCCATACATTGATTTCCCCAAATTCCCTTTATTTTGCTCTTAAACGCTAATTTCCTAAAAAATAGGGAGAAAATCTTCACATTGTCTAACTCATGCATTATTTGGCCAAATTTGGAGTTTAGAGATGCGTTGGATTCCAAATTTAATCCCCCATTATTTTCTCTTCCTCAATAAAGATAAAGCGCATGAGCTCAATGCATAAACCTCCTTCCTCAAGTGCGCCCTCTCACTCTCTTGTCTCCCTCACACGTGTGACACACTTATTGGTTTATGCTATTTTCTTTCTTCATGCATGTAGTGTCTCTCTTTCTCACTCATGCTTCCTAGCGCTTCTAGCCTCTAGTACGCATATTTTAGCCTCTTTTTCTCACATGTGGAGGTTTATTTCTCTTTCCCTCACCCATTAATACATCTCTCCTAACTTTTAGGGTGCATTATCCCTTGTGTATGTGCATGCACTCACTCTTTCCACCTCTTAACTCCTCATCCCTTTAGCATGCGCTTTCTCCTATTTTCTAAACTCCTATTTCCAAACTCACTTCCTATTTCCTCACACTCCTCTCCTACTCTCACACTCCCATGCGCATTCCTCAAGGTTTCAAGTGTGCATATCTCCTTTTCCTCTCTTTTATCACACCTACTTTACCCTCACATGTGGAGTTGACTAACTCTCCACTTTCCTCCACTAGTGCTCTTGTGTCTTACACTCTCACACATCCTCATTGACATGCTTTCTATTCCTCTCTCCACCTCCTATGCATCCTCTTGGGTCTCCTTGGGTAAAGTGCACCTCACACACTATATATCGGAGGTCGAGCTACATTGTATCGGTTGGATTTTGGCAGCAGCAGCACATACTTTCTCTCTCTCTTATCTCATTTTCAATATCTAGCTACTCTCTCTTTGAGTAAGGATATTCATTGTACTGGTTGTGGACTTGTTGATTGTGGCACAATCAACCCTTCGATAAACCTATAATAGAGAAGTTTTGTGCTTGTTTCCAAACCTTCCTTCTTGTTGGTGTTTTGTCTAATTCTCACAATCAGATTAGTAGTTCATCCTATTCATTGTGATATTGATATATCTTTTGAGCAGTTTCTTTCCTTCTTTCTTCTATCTTTCTTGTGCTAACCCTGCAGGATCCCTCCAAGCTACAAAAACTATCTTTTCCCACATGTCTTGGGCAATTTTCACGCTGTCCAAGACATATCAGCTGTTGTTTTTGACATTTTTTTGCAGAAAATCAGACTTCCGGACAGCAGCAAATTACCCTAGGGACTCCCCCCTAAGGCTTTCATCTTATATCAACTCAATTGGAGGGTGTAATGTCCCTTTCCGAGTAAGAGCTCCAGATAGAATGTCTTAGTAGTCTAAACATCCCCTTTTAGACTATAGCCAGGGAGAAAAAGGGGAAACATGGTCATTTGGTATTATCTCACTAGGGAATGTTATATTTTGAAAGTGACATTAAGTGAAAAGTGGGAAAAGAGCATTTTAAGTGAATTAAAATAAAAATAGAGGGGTGCCTAAGTAAAGGAACTAAATATAGAGGTCAATAGAGAATTAGGGTTTGAGTGGGTATATGAAGGGAAAAGCGACCTAATTCATCATAATCACAGTTTATGATTTGAAATTTGAGATTCGAGGAGAAAACACAGGTTCAAGAGAATCAGTGGAGATTGTGGATTCCAAGAGGAAGACACCAGTGGGTTGATTTCGGTGTTGAGAGACACAACCTAGTCATCGGGAAGATCATCCAGATCTTTCATCGTTTTGCAGCAGCTATTTTACAGGTTCAAATAGCTAGTGTGCACTTCATCAGGTTGAGGGCGCAAGTGTTGGGAGACTCAGAGGTTTAGCCTGTCCCGACCACGGAGAATCCGGGGATTTCCTTCCGACCCAGTTGAGAGGAAGGCAGGGCACATCTTTTGAGATATTACTCGCCAGATTTCGAGAGAGGAATCATCTAGGGCGCACCAGTCGGCTATTGAGGGCACAGCACTTGGGGAGGCACATTCAGGGTTCTAGAGAGATCATCGGACCAGATCCAGGGAAACTCTTCCGACCTAGTTCAAAGGAGGCCTGGGCGCATAGATTGAGAGAGTTACAGCCAGATTTCGACGATGGAATCACTAGGGCGAAACAGTTGAGCTGAGGAGGGGCGCAACAGTATCCGAGCTCCGTATCGATCAGCAGAGGGCCGATCTTCAGGCAAACAATTATTGAGAGGGTGTTTGAGGTCAGGGCTCATGGTTAGAGATAGATTTTAGGGTTATCCGAGGAGTTTAGCCACCAGGGCAAACATTCCAGTCTTGCAGCAGTTGTCGTGTGAGTTGTTGTAGCATGTAGCAGCTCATCTTGCTCATCCACTGATCCAGCATCATCCTTCATTCCGAGTATTTTGGTTTAGCATTGTTGTGTGTATTCCAGCTAAGATCCATCTAGTCTTGATCTAGCTGAGAGATTCATTTATTTTCCCTGCATGCGGTATTGTACCTTCAATCATATTTCATAATATACTTGGTCGCAGTTGTTGTGTGTTTTATATCTATTGCATGTTTGATTATATACTATTAAACACAAGAAACACATTCAAAACCATTGAAACACAAAACAAAACCTTTAACCGCATCCAGAATCCCAAAGAGTATCAGTTTCGACAGCTAATAGTCGACAATTGAGGCACATATTCCGATCTGCGTATTTAGGGATATTACAGTGGTATCAGAGCTTTAGTCCTACTAACCTGTGACCAAAGTTTCGATGAGTTCAGCAGAGAACCCAGAGGGTCGTGAGCACTTAGGTCACGAATATGTCACTTACAACAGACACAGGGAAAGGAGGAGACCCAGGGCAAATTATCCCCCCTTTCCTCACAATTCAGAGGAAGAGGAAGAGGCACATAAGGAAGCAGAGAGAGAGGCAGAGCGTGAGGCAGAGAGGTTGATGGGAAACTGGTATGAAAGGCTTGAAGGTAGTGGCAAAGCACCCATGGACCCAGATGCAGCTTTCATGCAGGTTATTAGCAATTTGGTGATCAATCAGCAGGCCATGACTCAATCCTTGGCACAGATGGCCGATAGATTGAATGCAGGGAGCATTCCAGGCACAAATGCCCTGCATGCAGCACAGGGGAACTTAGGGGTAGGTAGTATACCCCATTCACCTACTTGCACATACACTTCATCGAGTAGGATCCCCAGGCCACTATTCCCTAACTTTCAGAGAGCACCTCCAGTAGCGGTATAGCAACCAATAGCACCAAGGCAGACTACACAGGCAGAGGATATTTCAGAGTACAGGAGAGAGTATGCAACACTAGGACCAGAGTTCCATTAGGACATGACCTTGGTAGAGTATTGTGGACTCAAACTTAGGAATCGCCCTAGAGATCCTCAGAGGGGAGGACAGCAACAGCAATAGGGATAGAACATAGATTTCATCAGGAAAGTAGGTAAACTTACTATACCTTCTTTCGACGGATCATCTAGATGCACTGCCAAAGCTTGGGTAAAGAAACTAGACACGTACTACAAGCTCAACCAGATGACAGAGACAGAGGCCATCAGTTTCGCTACCTTTCATTTGGAGGGAGAGGCATATGAATGGTGGCATCATGGACTAGTGACACTGGGTCATAGTCACATCACTTCTTACAGGGAGTTCACAGAGAGGATCATGGACAGGTTTGACGGGAGGGATCCAGAGATCCCTTTCATGGATTTAGCCCAGTTGAGACAAGCTGGCACACCAGAGACATTCATCATAGAGTTTCAAAGGGTATTCATGGCAGTGACAGATATTTCAGAGCCCAGATTGATCATGCTTTTCACAGAGGGTTTCGCAGAACCCTTGAGAGGATGGGTGAAGGCCTACAGACCTCACACACTACAGGATGCTATCCTGCGCACTAGAGATCTAGCAGACTCAGTGCCAAAAATCAAAACTTTTTCCAAACCCTTTGTGCCACAAAAGGACCGGGATAGGAAACCATTCCAAAGAGAGTGGAAGGGAAAGGAAAAGTTGGATGATGATACGAGGAGTGAGCTTACGAGGAAGAAGCTATGATTCATATGCAAGAACAATTGGGTCCCCAACCACAAGTGCATGGGCAAGGGAGAGATCCATTACATTGAGGTGGCAGTAGACAGTGATGAGGAGGAACAGGGCAGTGAATCCACTAGCTCAGAGGAGGAGCCTTCACATGCGGAGGAGCAGCCTCCAAGGAGACCACCAACACCGGTAGGGGCCCAAACACGGTAGAGCCACAGCCTCGTGAGAAGGTTAAGAGACGGGCACCAGCAAAGGGAGGAGTCATAGCGACCCTTTCTGGTATTCCCAGGTATGACACCCTCAGGATCAGAGGAACTATCCAAGGACAATGGGCAATTGCCCTTATAGATAGTGGGGCAACCCACAACTTCATTGACGTTGCATTAGTATCAAAGCGAGCACTTCAGACAAAGGAGTTTGAGGGGTTTGATGTTGCAGTAGCAGATGACCACACAATGGAGTGTGTAGACAGAGTCCCAGACTTGGAGGTAAAGTTAGGTAACCACACCCTGAGAGATACATTTTATGTAGTTAACCTATCTGACACAGATGTGGTGTTGGGAGTCCGGTGGTTGATCACCTTGGGCAAGATTTCTACCAACTACCAAACCTTGGAGATGGGGTTCAGAGACAGTGAGGGGAAGAGAATTGTATTGAGGGGCATGTCGACAGGGGCACCCAAGACAGTTCCGGCAAAGGGGATGGAAAGGATCTTCAGGCATGGGGAAGTAGCATATGCAGCAGAGTGCTTAATCACCACACGGAGGAATTCGGATGGCCAATAGCAGTATCAGACAGAGATCGGGAATTTGTTGAGTCGACATCAGCAGGTTTTTGGTCAGATTCCACCAGGGAGACCACCCGACAATGGGTTTGAGCACACAATTGAGTTGGAGGAGGGTGCTAAACCCGTGATTACAGCACCCTATCGTCATCCTAGGAGGTTCAAGGATGAGATAGAAAAAGCAATCAAGGAATTACTAGCGATGGGACACATCAAACCCAACAGCAGCCCATTCGCTTCTTCAATTGTCTTAGGTCTGAAGAAGGATGGTACCATGAGGATGTGTATAGATTACCGCGCTTTGAACAAGAAAACCATCAAAAACCGGTATCCTATCCCACGAATGGATGAGTTGATGGACGAACTGCATGGAGCAATTTTCTTCTCTAAGATTGACCTATGCTCTAGATAGCATCATATCAGCATTAGAGAGCAGGATATAGAGAGGACGGCATTCTGATGCCACTATGGACATTTTGAGTTCCTGGTTATGCCATGTGGGCTAACCAATGCACCAACCACATTTTAGTCTTGCATGAACGATATATTTCGAGATCACTTGAAGAAATCAGTATTGGTATTCTTCAACGACATTTTGGTGTACAGCAAGACATGGCAGGAGAATCTAAGGAATTTGGATGAGGTATTCAGCATCATGGAGTCACAGTGATTGTATGCCAAGGAGTCAAAGTGTGAGTTTGGCATGACAGAACTGTTATATTTGGGCCACATTATCAACCCACAGGTGGTACAGGTGTGTTAATGTTTAAGCCATTATTATAGATGTTTGCATTTCATTAGATAACAATAGCATAATCCAAGATCACTGAGAAATACACAATCACAAGAGACACGGCATTTATCCTGAGAAACCCTCTAGGGGAAGAAAACCCAGCAAAACTTCCTTAATATAGATAGCCAATACAATGCCAAGAGATCTCTATGCTAAAACAGAAAGTCCTCTCCAAGATATGTGCCTCTCTCTCTCCTTTGCCGGTAACAGATCAGAACTTGTCTCTCAAACTGAGCAAGTGAGTTATATTCAAGTGAGGCGCTAACCTCCTTTATTTATACCAGTCTGGCACGTGTGAAGTGTCTCTTCACTGGCAGGGCCAACTTCTCCAACTAGGTGGGTAAACCCACCTTTATTATATTTCTGGGTCTCTTTATTAACTGCTGGGGCTGACTTCTTATTCTGCCTATTACAATTGTTTTTTGACCAATCCGCAAAAGGAGATTTGATCCTATTACACGATCAATCCACAATGGGGATTGATCCTATGAATAATATATCAATAATAATAAGAATACTCTTTGCAGTTACAATATTTCAACACTCCCCCTTAACAAGAAGGGTATTCTTCAGCAGCATCATGCGAGAGAGAGAGGACAGCATCATCAACAGCATCAAGTGGGAGGACAGCATCATCAATATCATCTTGGTTGGCGTATCTATAAATCATCGAAAGTTTTCTTCATCGGCAGCATCATCATTCTCAAAGGAATACCATCATCATCTGCATCAATATGTATTAGTATAAAAATTGATACATCATCATCATCACAGCACAACACTGGCTCATCATAATACAAGACTGGCTTTACGTCACAACTGTCAAGTTGGAAGCTCAGTACTTGTCTCATCTCATCGTCTTGCTTTACGTTACAGCACTCAAGCTGGAAGCAAGATACTCGTCCTGCTTTACGTCACAACCATCAAGTTGGAAGCAAAATACTAGACTGGCTTTACGTCACAGCTATCCAGCCAGAAGCTCAGTGCTAGTCTCATCACATCGTCTTGCTTTACGTCTAACAACTCGGTCAGAAGCAAGGAACATCTCATCTTGCTTTACGTCTGACACTGGGTCAGAAGCAAGGAACATCTCATCTTGCTTTACGTCTGACAACTCGGTCAAAAGCAAGGAACATCTTGTTTTACGTCTGACAACTGGGTCAGAAGCAAGGAACACATCGCATCTTTCTTTATGTCTGACAGCTAGGTCAGAAGCAAGGAACATCTTGCTTTACGTCTGACAACTGGGTCAGAAGCAAGGAACACATCACATCTTGCTTTACGTCTGACAGCTAGGTCAGAAGCAAGGAACATCACATCTACTCACCCTTTCGAGGAAGGTCCTTTCGAACTATGCCAAGCTTATCTCGGAAGTACTAAAACTTTACACGAGATAGAGGCTTGATCAACACATCAACAACCTGTTCATCCGTGCTAATGTACTGGAGCTTCAAGGCTCCTCTCTGTCCCATGTCGCGGATGTAATGATAGCGGATCTCTATGTGCTTCGACCTGTCGTGGAATACAGGATTCTCTGTCATCTTTATGCAACTCTGGTTGTCACATAGAATCACGGTTGCTCTCATCTCCAAGTCAAATAGGTCGGTCGACAACTTTCGAAGCCATATAGCTTCGCAGCTAGCAGAACATGCAGCAATGTATTATGTTTCCACTGCGCTGAGAGCAATACTAGATTGCTTCCTACTCTGCCGCGAGATCATAGCTGATCCCAAACTGAAACAGCATCCTGAAGTGCTTTTCCTGTCAGCGACACTTCCTGCCCAATCTGCATCAGTATATCCACTCAATGTGAAATTATGATCTCCATCATAGTTGAGACCATAATCTATTGTACCTTTGAGGTACCTCATCACATGTTTTGCAACCACTAAGTGAACACATCTGGGTTCTACCAGAAACTGACTCAAGGTGTTCACGGCAAAACAAATATCTGGTCTTGTGTTCGTCAGGTACATCAGCAATCCAATAATCTATCTGTACAATGTAGCATCAATCAATTCTGACGACGTATCGAACAACAGCTTCAGCTTCACTTCCATGGGTGTATTCATGGGCTTGCATTCCAGCATGTCGAATCTCTTTAAGATTTCGACCGTGTACTTCCCTTGGTTAAGGAAGATCCTCTCAGGACTCTGCCATACCTCAAGACCTAAGAAATAATGCAATAGGCCAAGGTCTTTCATTTCAAATTCCGGGCAAGTCTCCTTTTACATTCAGCGATGAGCTTTTCTTCTCCAGTTAAGAATAAGTCATCCACATATAGCAGTAATATTACTGGCTCATTATTCATAATTTTGAAGTAGAGATTTGAGTCTGCTTTACTTTTGGTAAAGCCTAAGCTCGTCAAGAAACTGTCTATACGGCCATACCAAGCTCTAGGAGCTTGCTTCAATCCATATAAGGCTTTCTTCAATCTGCAGACATGACACTTCCTGTCTTCAACCTCAAATCCTTGAGGTTGCTCTATATACACTTCCTCTTCAATGACACCATTTAGGAAAGCTGTCTTCACGTCCATCTGGTGCAGCTTCCACTTCAACTTAGCTGCAAGAGCTATGATGGTCCTGATCGAAGTGTATAAGGCTACAGGAGCGAATGTCTCTTCATAGTCAATGCCTTCCTTCTAGGAAAAGCCACGAGCAACAAATCTTGCTTTATACTTCTCAATACTTCCATCAGCAGCATGTTTTATTTTGAAGAGCCATATGGAGGATACCACATCTTTATCCTTCGGTCTGGGAACTATTTCCCATACTTCGTTCTTCATTATGGATTGGTATTCCTCTGTCATGGCATCTGCCCATTCTTTTCTCTGAATGGCTTCTTCAAAGCAGGTAGGCTCCTCTTCTAGGAGATCACACATCAAAGCCATATAACTGGAGAATGGCTTTGGTATTTTCACATGTCTCGTGATTCTTTGGGGAACACCGTACTTCTCTCCATCTTGAATAAGCTCTCTAGCCCAGGCTGGCTGGCTTTTATGGAGGATCGTCATCTGAGGAGGTTCTTGTACTTCTACTATATCATGGTCTTCTAGAAGTTCCTCATCAGGGGAAGTTACGACTTCCCTCTCTTGTTCTGCAGCTCTAGGAACCTTCCTCATTGCAGTATTGGGGATTACGGGTTCCTCTTCACAGACCTTTTCAAGCTGGCATATTTTAGATTTCTTGAGCGCTGCATCTTCATCAAAGATCACATCCCTGCTGATCTCAATGTAATGTTGACCTGGTATATAGA
>CBVK0100286189.1:0-23254 GCA_900067695.1 Picea abies | reverse complement strand
CGCGTCGTTGATTGCCTCAGCAGACCGCCAGTTGTGGCACTCACCACAGTGCTAGACTCTTGTCGCCATAAGACCTCTGGATGGCCCCAACTCTATGAGACAGACCCGGACATCGCCACCACCTACCAAATGTTGGGTGCAAATGTAGTTGTCAATAATTTCCATCTTTAGGATGGGTTTCTATGTCGTCTGGGCCATATCTGTGTTCCATCAAGTGAGCGAGCGAAGATGATCTGGGAAGCCCACTATAGTCGGGTGGCAGGACACTTCAACATTGAAAAGATAGTGGCAATGCTACAGAAACATTTCTACTGGCCGAAACTTCGACAGGAGGTCAGCAAGTATATCAGGTCCTGCAATGCCTGTGCTATTGCCAAACCGACCACTAAGAAACAGGGCCTTCCACCCCTCTTCCTACTCCTGACAGGCCATGGGAATCCATCTCGATGGACTACATGTCGGGCCTCCTGTCCACCAAGCGGGGAAATGACTGTGTTTTTGTGGTTCTTGATTGCTTTTCTAAGATGGTGATTCTGTTTGCCTGCAAAAAGAGCATCACAGCAGAGACCACTGCCAAGCGCTTCTTTGAACGAGTCTGGGTACATTTTGGACTCCCACACACCATTGTCTCAAATCGAGATAGTCGATTTCTCAGCACGTTCTAGTCAAGCCTCTGGTCACTGCTGGACACCAAGCTCACCAAATCCATGGCCTTCCACCCACAAACAGATGGCCAAACTGAGGTCGTAAATCGAATGATTGTGCATATCCTTCGCATGTATAATTCAAACCACCCTCGCGCATGGGATGAGAGCCTTCCCTATGTCCAACATAGCTACAACTGAGCCCTGCATAGCTCAATCGGCCATAGCCCCTTTCAAGTGGGGTTGGGATTCCAACCATTGGGTCCCATAGATGTTGCACTTCCCCTTGCGGTCACCTCGACTGACTCATCCCTTGCTCCAACTAAAGCTGACAAAGCCACCTGGTTCATTGAGCGGATCTAGCACATCTGCCAACAGGTTCAGGATATCCTATAAAAGTTCAATGACAAGTACAAATAGCGCCATGATCAACATCGGGTGCCACATAAGTTTCAGGTGGGTGACAAAGTTTGGTTGCACTTGCAGAAAGAACGCCTTACAGGACCCTATCAGAAGCTTTTCCCACTCCGTTATGGGTCGTACACCATCACCAAGGTCATGGGGGATAATTATTTTGAGCTCAACATTCCTCATTTCCTTGGCCTGCACCCAGTGTTCAATGTGGATCTTCTTCGCCCTTATTTCCCACCATTATTGGACACCTCAGAAGTAGCAGAACAATTGACAACAACAGAGCTCAACCCTGACTGCATACAACAGGAATCCAATGATCAAATTGTGGACACATAGATCAAGGGCACTCGACAGCAAGGGATCCAGCTTTATCAAGTCGTCAAAGCAGGGCAACTCTTGCACCAAGGCAAGTGGATAACTCGGGGCCAAATTCAGCAGAAATTTCCTCATCTTATGGGGGACCTCAATGCAATGGAGACCATTGCTTCCTAAGGAGGGAGGATTGATCCAGGTGGATATCAATGTCCACCCACCTTTTCCAACTAGCTCAAAAAAGTTTTCTGGCAATTTTGATAATTTACTATTTTTAGCAGTTTTCACTTATGGAGCCGTTTTGAGGCCCTAAACAATGTTTTTTGGGAAAAAAAGGTTTGCAATATGTAAGTTCCTTCAATATTTTTCCTATAATGAATCTCCTCGATGATACCTTTCCAACGGGTTATTGTATGCCTAAAACGAAGATTGTATGCAAAAATTACGACCCCGGGAAATTGATGTACTAACTTGCCCAAACAGGGCCCACGTGACTTTTGGCGCTTCATCTCCTAGGGTTAGGTTTTTGGATGTCTAGGGGTTTTGGCATTCCTACTTATGGTAAAAATGCCTTCATAGCCTCATTATAATTTCTTCTTACGAATGAGCACAGTCGTCACATATTTTCTCAGAGATAAGCCACCACCATTCCAGCAAGTTTGTTTCTGCTGCATTTTACAGTTTCAGTTTATTTCATTATTGAATAGAAAACCAATTTTAATGTATCTCTGTTATTCTGTGTTAAGCACCTGTTAATAATTTGTATTCATTTCGTTCTGCTCATAAAATCTAGATCACATACCTTTTAAATGACGTTTGTCCCCGCTAGCTTCCTCTTTGTAGCTCCTTCCTTGAGTTTGCAGGATAGTAAGCTTGTCTAAGAATCACAAACCAATGAAGAAGGGAAAACAAAGATGCATGTATTCTAATGAAATCTATGTATATGATCAAGGAATTATTCAATATAAGACAAGATGCTTATATAGAGAAGAAATGCATTATTGTATTAAGTGAATAGAAAGTGGAGAATATAACCCATGCCTTGATGTTGCAAGGTCCCCTTTCGATGGCTCTTTGCTTCAACACACACACCTTTGCTCCAATTCCTTGAATGAAGAAGATCTACAATTTGACTTGAAGAACTAAAGCAAAGCTCTCAAGCATAATCTGAAGTAGAATTCTCCATACAATTCTTAGCCTATTCAACCTTAGCCTTTTCCATGAGAGATCCCTCTTTATATAGTGTGAAGGAGAGATGGATGAGGAGATTAGGATGATTGCACCAAATCAGAGAAGCGAGTAAGATCCAAACAGATCGAAGGCCACCTCATCTTCTAGAAGATTCCCTTATAGAACATTCGTGAAATTTGATTTTTCCCATGCTTCAAGCATCGTCGCACCCTATGCACAAGTAGCATGCAACAATGTCACAGTCTAGGTATAGTACAGAGTGCGACGATCAGGCATTGTCGCACCTCATGCATATAGCAGGGTGCGACGACCTTCCTTCATATGGTTTTTGGTAGAGCAAAGCAAATCACTTTTCCCATGGAGAAAATCTCTTTTAATATTTTTTAGGGAACACGAACACATGTTTTCAGGTGATCACCGAGGAGACCAAAATAATGTGTAACAGAATGCCCCCCAAAGTATAAAGTTGGAACTCGTGATAGCTGAAATACTTTCTAAAATGTGTGTGTCAAAAACAAGGAGTGCATCGATCAGGAACCTGCAAACAAACAAGCATCTGCATAATATCATACCATTTCTGAGGTAGGAATTCCCATGCTCAAACTACAAGTGACTCTAATCATAAGTGTCAAGTGAGTCATGGCCACTAAACATACATCATGGATCCATGTCATCATGATTCAGCATAGCCATCAGGAATACATTGTGGATCTATGCTCTAAAAGAAATCAAATTCAGACATAGCCACGAGACATACAAAGTGGATCTATGTGTCAGTACTAATTCATAAATACTCTGTCACAACCTAGACCGAAATGATAAGATCCAGGGTCTTAATTTCCATCGTCTCTAAGTACAAATCTATCCATGTGATTATAGGTGTTGAAATCGAACATGGTAGAAACCACTTGATTATCGGTCATTAATGAAAATCGTTAACAAGTGTGACAGAAATCACCATTGATGTCGATGACCCCCAAGGTACCCCAGTACAATCCAATGAATGTGAATAATTGAGTTGAATTCGAACACTCGATAGAATCTTCTAATCAGGGGTCAATGATGTGAACCCATTATTGAAAGTGAAGAGACCTACCATTGAGGCATGCAGGCTCTAAGGTACTAAATGATTTCTAAGTCTTGTTCCCAGATAATGAGTTGAAGTCAACAAGAAAAGACTCATCACAGGAGGGCCTTGATGTATCCCCCATCAATGACACGAAATATGTAACAGATTTGAGGTAGATCAGAGTATGAAGTGATTCGAAACTGACACAGGGAAGGCCGACATGGTAGAAAATTTATAAATGCTGATGGCCAACTCAATAGAAGGCTCATTTAGATTGGACTTCTCTTGAACATATGAACGACACGACAATAGTCTTGGCAGCATTCACTCAAGGAGGACCCAACATATGAACTTTTGGATGGTCAAATCAGAGACAAATGGATTTCCCAACTCGGATACAATGATGAAGGGGGGTGTCATGTTCAAGAGTGACTATTACTGCCACTAACACAAATATAGAGACACATTGCTTTCCTAATTTCCCCACACCATTTCTGGCGAGTACCTCTCTATTTTTACGCAAGCTTGAGGAGGATAACATATGCTTGTATATGTAATCTCATCATTCAGACGAGTCCCTCAGAGTATGTTTAACAAACCCTAAGAAGGACTGGTTGGATCCTGTATGGGTCTTTCGATGCTTGTTTAATGAGTCCAAAGAGAGAAAACTCAAGGGTTTTTCAATTTTAGAGAGTCTGAAAAACACTTAAAGAGAACTCTATCAAGTCCTTTTTCATAAACTAATCTGACGAGATCGAAAAAGCGATAACCTACTGCTCATCAGATGTTTTCTTCAAATAATTTTAAGAACTTGAAAAGAACAAGGTCGCTCGCCAATCTTTTCATTTTTAAAGAGTGTGAAAAGAGCTTAAAGGATACTCCATTATCTTCATTTTTCGTGTTTACCAATACGAGTTCGAAAAAAACGACAAAAGACTACTCGATTACATTCTCATGGTTTCACGAGTGTGAGAAAGAACTAAGACTCTGCTTGGAGTTTTTCCTAAAAAACCCTAAAAGGATCTGTACATGCGACAAATATAAAAACAAACCAAAAAAGTGGACACTTGTTCCAATGTCTCACCTCTAGACTTTTTCAATCTGCAAAACTCAATCACTTGTAAAGTTGTTAGGACTTTAGCATTTGGATAAAACATAAAGATAATATAATATGCAAATGAAAAGTGATAAAAGTCAATAAAATAGGTAACAAACCACATTTTACCATTTCATTTGTAACTTTTCCCAAATATTGCTCCAAAGCCCTTTTTCACCTTGATTTCAATTGTTGATTGGGGAGTGCATAGTGAATCATTTCACGAATCGTCTCCGCAAAAGAGGTAATCTCCATCTCCTTCATCTTTTCATGGTTTCAAAATTGATTTTCATTGGTTAAATTTATGTGTTGGGTTGATTTTTTAGGGGTTACCCTCGCGTTGAGGTCATTGCAGGTGCCCTATATCGGGAACCATGACGATCTAGGATCGTCGCAAGTGACCCTATTGGTAGGGTGTGACGATGTCACACTGTGTGAATGCACAGGCCTGCGATGACCGTAGCCCAGAATTTATAAAGATGAACCCAACAAGGGAAAACCCCCAGGAAAGAAATTTATGTTTCTAATCTCATCTCATGGTTCCTTGGCAAGTCTTCCTTGGTCAAGATGTTAGAATGGCGCGAACGAGAGCACGAAGAAGAAGACTACTTCACCAAGAATGACTCAGGAACAGTTATGGCCCTTCGACAGTGTGGGTTACTAAAATTATTCAAGATTCAGGGCATGATATCCCAATTGAGACTACTGAAATACTTGGTTCACATGTGGGATGTGAACAAGCTGGCATTTCATGTGGGAGCCCACACACTCACCATAGATATCGAGGATATATATTTCCTGACAGGACTTTCTCATCGTGGTTCACAGGTGACACTTACAGGCAACAGGGGCGGAGGTGAGCCTATGAACTACTACGTCTGTCGTCATTGTGTGTCGGGTACCAAGAAACATAGTGGTAAGGTAGCTATCAGGGATGTCTGAGATTTGCCTTTGCAGACTATCCTCTATACTATTACTCGCATGGTAGGGACTACAGCTCCCCATATGTCTTTACAGAGTCGTTTTCAATATGCATTGGAATGTATGCAGCCCAGAGTCTTCAACTGGTGTGAAGGGATCCTAAAAAACATGAAGAAACAACTTACCAAGTTCAGAAGTGGTGGGTTAAAACAGTTTGGATATGGGTATATTTTGGTATCCTTCTTCCTGTAGAGGGTCCCTATTCTATGCTTGCAGGTAGAGTGGGGTATATCTGCTCCACAGGATCTGAGGATGAAGAGGTGGGTAGATCTCATGGCCCGACATGGAGGTGATCACATCGTCAGGTATGACGATGTCTTATTCCAATGGTTGAGGACTCAGTTGCTCATGGTCTAAGATTATGTGGATGTTGGGGTAGATTTTCATGGAGATTCAGACCTAGCTCTTCCCAAAGGTTCCCAATGGGGGGACATAAGTAAGAAGGAAATTTTGTTTATATAATGTTTATGTTATTTTTAATGATTTAAATATTTGTGTGTGTTATTTATCCGATGACTAATCGAATGCTCTTCAATAATGTAGATGTGGGACCTAATCATCCTCCAGGTTCATCCCTGATCTAGAGGCGGGGAGAGAGAGTAGTTGTAGCAGGAGTAGTTATCGCAGATCTACAGGTCATAGAATAGAACCTGGAGGGGTTGACCATGCATGTCCTTGATGCCACAATGGAGGAGCTCCCTAGGCATTATCAACGCCACACAGTGGGTGTATCTGCATCCATCGATCGACTGCTCCGTAGAGTAGCATGGGCAGTCGCTTGCTATAGCAAGCAACATCCTTGATTCTCTTGTACGTGAAGCTATGAGCTTCACATTTTTTATATTTTGGTCTTCGGACAAAAACATTTTTTGTAAACTTTTATCGTTTTGAATATGAGGCTCCTACCGGCTTACTTTGTTTTATGTACAAAAATGTCATTGGATTTTATAAATGTCTCAAATGTTTGTCTAACACATAATTAGCCAATGCATTTGTTAATGTATTTAGACATCTAGGAATGTGTTGATATTCAATGTAATCAAAATGACATTTCAAGAGGCGAATTCATAAATATACCCTTAACAAAGTAGGACTTTGGATGGAATAAACGTTACTCAACTGTAGTACTACTAATTGTGAATTGAATCGTACAATAAGATGATGGATTCCAAGTGAAATAGTGTCAGTCAATAACTCGA
Source organism: Picea abies (assembly GCA_900067695.1). Lineage (NCBI taxonomy): Eukaryota > Viridiplantae > Streptophyta > Pinopsida > Pinales > Pinaceae > Picea > Picea abies. The sequence continues at coordinate 16,348 of CBVK0100286189.1, read as the reverse complement.
TCACTGCACTGTACTCCACGATATTGTTAGTTGAAAAACCAAGGCATACACCATGTAGACTGATTAATTCATTCGTAGGTGCATAGATTGCCCAAGCAACAGATGCTAAGTTTTGAGTACTGCGACTAACGCCATCAATGAAGCCAATATAGGGTAACAAAGACACACATCTGGAAACCAAGCACAACGCAAGGTAAGTAGTCGAAAGGTGGAACCAAAAATGAAAAAGTACATAAGAGTATGATACACTAAAAATACACACCACTTATGCAAAAATGATTTAAGCATAGTACTTCTTCAAGTAAAGCCCATTTTTGGGTTCACTAAGGGATTCCATCATAATCTACCAGCTCAGAAGCCCCTTTCTCCAACACTCATTTCACAATATAAGGACCCTACCACATGGGCTTGAATTTAGAGGCCCCTAACAAATCACGATCTTGCTCATAAAGAAGAACTAGATCACCTTCAGTAAAAACACATGGTTTGACATGCTTGTTATATTGGACTTTAACATGTTTTTTTCTGAGTTTCAATGACTAAGGCAGCATGACGATGGGTTTCGTCTAATTGCATCAAATATAAAATACGCTCCTCTTCAGCAAAGGTGTTAGGGAGAAGTTCGACGGCTAGTTTCAAAGATGGGATTTCACATTCAATCGACAAAATTGCTTCGATACCATATACTAACTAGAAAGGTGTGAATCCCATGGTAAACTTAACGGATGTCCGATAAGCCCATAATGTTGAGAACAACATCATGTGCAAATTTGAATTATGAATTCCTACCATCCGTAGAAGCATAATAGTGAGAACTTTTTTAATTGCTTCAATTTGGCCATTGGCCTGCAGATAATAGGAGGTTGAGTTTTCATGGCGAAGACCCAACTTCTCAGTAAGTTCAGACATCATGAAATTCCAAAAGTGACTACCATGATCAATAACGATGGCTTTAGGGACACCAAATCTAGTAATGATATGATTGAATATGAACAACACTGTAGTTTTCCCGGTATCAAATGCAGGCATCGCCTCGACCCATTTAGTGAAATAATCCACAACTACAGTAATGTATGCATGTCCTTCGGCTGAGTGAGGGTTACATGTCATGAAGTCAATACCCCATTTAGCGAATGGACCAACGGAAACTACAGGGTGTAGAGGAGCAGGGTGAGATCGGACCTTGTTTTTGTAGGTTTGACAAGCATGGCATTTATGGACGGCAGTAATGCAATCTTTAAACAATGAAGGCCAAAAATAACCAGCTTGTAAGATCTTTTGGGCAGTGGCATACTCGAACATATGACCGCCACATGCTCCAAAGTGACAATCATTCAAAGCTTTCTCAGCTTCATCATAGGTGAGACATCGTCGAAATATGAAATCAATGCCACAGTGGTAGAGGGTATCACCGATAATGATGTATTGACGGGCTTGGTACCGGATACGACAACGATCTGTAATAGAAAGATCAAGCCGAAAAGTTTGGGTTTGGAGATAGATGATAATATCTCTGTACCATATGTCATCAGAACTGATTACAAAGAGGGATTTGTCAGGTAAGGAATCCTCTACCACAGTTTATGTCTCAGTAGAGGGAAGTTCACATATCTATTCGGCAAAAACCAAAGACTTCTTTGACCTGGCAAGTTCAAACTCCAAATCAAACTCTTGGAGAATAACTAACCATTTAGAGTACTTGCACCCGAACAATTGTCAAGTAAGGATATGTTGCATGGGGTTGCAATAGGAAATGACTGTGGTTTTGCGTAATAAGATGTAGTGACGAAAACGTTGAACAGCCTGAACAATTGCCAAGGACAGTTTCTCCACATGTAAATATTTGGTTTTGGTAATCGTGAGACTCTGACTCAAATAGTATATAACATGTTCATCATGTGAATCATCCTCTTGGACTAAAACCATAGCAATGGTAAAGTCTGAAGCAGCTAAGTACATGAAATAATCTCAACTATAGTCAAGTGGAAACATCAGTGGTGTATGGGTTAAGGCGAGTTTCAAAGCCTCGAAGGCTTTGTTTATAGTATCGACCCATACAAAATCGTAACCTTTCTTGAGAAGCCAAGTAAATCCTTTCGTTAATTTAGCGTAGTTTGGAATGAATTGATGTAAAAATTTTGCCTTCCCTTGCAAACTTTGGAGTTGGCGTAGCGTGGAAGGAGGAGGTAAATTGAGAATAGCCTCAACCTTCAAGGGGTCTACCCTAATCCCATGTATAAACATGATAAAACCAAGAAGTCATCCAGACTCCACACAAAAAACACATTTGTGTGGGTTTAAACGTATGCGATAACAACGACAGCGTAGGAAAATGGCCCATAAATGTGTCGAGTGATCTTGACAACGCATAGAATGTGTCGATAGATTGTCTAGATAGGGTTGTATAATGTGCTTAATGTCATGAAAAGCATAAGCCATAGCACGCTGAAAAGTCGCACCAACATTTTTTAGACCAAAAAGTAGTTTCTGGTAAGCAAAGGTTCCCCAAGGGCAAATAAAAGCAGTCTTATGTTGATCCACGGGTAAAATATTAATTTCATTATAGTCGGAGAAACCGTCCATCAAGGAGAAGATTTCACTCCCGGCACAGTTGTCAACAATCTGGTCAACGAAAGGGGTTGGATAATTGTCTTTGGGACAAGCTTTATTGATATCCCTATAATCTACACAAACGCAGATCATGCCTTGTTTCTTGTTTACTGGAACAAGATCAGATACCCAATCAGTCAAAACCATAGGATATACAAAGCCAACTTTAAGAAGTTTTTCAACTTCAAGCTTAATAGCAGCAACTTTACATGGATGTACTGGGCGAAGTCTCTACCAAACGGGTTTAGCATTTGAGTGAGTCTTAATCTCGTGCACAACAATATCAGGATCAATGCCTGGCATTTCTTCATAACTCCAGGCTAAAACGTCACAAAATTCTTGAAAAGGGGCTTTATAAGTGTAGACCTTATCAGTAGAACTTTAGGCACCGATATGAACATTTTCCACGACCCTGGGTTTAATCGATATGTCAAGAGGAATGGTAGGTGAAATTTTACTCAAGTTCCCTTCATACAAAACATCGTTTGTTGACTCAGGAACATAATAAATAACAACAACGGTAGACAGAGTCGAAATCCATTGGTAACTCTCTATGGTCTCACATTCTAGGAAGAGAATAGAACGATGATGCCAATCGTCCCATGGAGTATCTTCTATAGACATAACCAACATGATCATCTCATCAGTAGGAAAGATCACATGGAACGGATAAGGAGATGTATCACAAAAAGAAGGAGGAGAAAGGGTTGTCGATTGAATAGATTGAAAAGTGGATTCCACCAGACTTAAAGGAATTATGTCACCATAACAGAGATAATCACCAAAGTTAGGTACTATCCATGGGTCATAAGACTCAGGGGTTTTACGAACAGAGGTGGAGATCATGTTAATCGAGGCAACAAAAGGAGGAGAAATATCGGGTGGTGGAATAGGAAAATTACCCATCAAGGTTGAATCTTTTAAAAGACCCACGCCGACATTCTCATAATCAGGAGGTGTTTTCAAAATAAAAGGTACGTTGCTAGTACACGAATCGAAATTAAAGAAGTCCAGTTGGTCAACAATAATGACCTTTCCTTGGTGCGAGAAACGTAATACACAGAAAAGGGTAGACACAACTCCATGCATGGAATCAATCCATCTACGACCAAGTAGAAGGTTATAATCAAGAGGTGCATCAAAGACCTCAACCCCGACATTGACCACCTTACCTTCTAACATAATAGACAACGAAGGAAGAACACCGTAAGGTTTGAAACCTATACCATTAAAGGCCTTAAGAGTATTGTGCGACTCAGTAAGGGCAAGAGAGCCAATAGCTTTCCAACAAGTGACATACATAATGCAAGTCGAGGCTCCTTCGTCAATAACGATTCGACAGATATTCTTATTTTCCACAACAACTTGGATTTGAAATGCTAATTGAGAAGGAAGCCTTGGAATATGATCTTCCAAGTCAAAGATTATTAAATTAGTATCGATATGATCAATTTCGCCTATAGCCTTTAACAACACCTTACATTGAGTAGGATCACTTTGAAGGACTTCAAGAGCCGACATCGCGGAGGGTGCTTGTGCAAGGTCTTCTACAATACTATAGTTTTGGGAAGCACGTGTGTGAGGATTAAACAAAGACTTTCGAACAACGCCCTTGGGAGGAGGATGAAGAATTGTATCTAGGCCCAGTTGTTCGAGATGAAGAGGACCATTTGGAGGTGAAGTTGGGGGAGGAGGTTGAACCAACGAAGGTGGTAAATCATTAACTTTCTCTTTCGAAGGAGAATGATATTTGGCTCGAGTTGTGACTGCAACTTCGTTCTTCTTGGAGTCACCAGTACACATAAGCACATAAGATGAGGTAGAGGGAGAGGGTTGGTCATGAATGACCAATTGGGCCAGTTGCTGAGAAGGAAACGATTGTGACAAGACGACAGGTGTAGAAGGCTTTTATCGCTACTTTGGATTGTGACATATTTGATCTAAGCGAATGTGGCATTCCAATAGGTTCTTGAGTGATAACCACATTTCTAGTAGAAATAGTCATAGCTTGTGGGACCATGGCAGAGTGGGCAACCTGGAGAGGAAGAATTGAGTGAGAAGCAACCAACAATTGGTCTGAAACTGTGATGACATTATTGGTTGTGCCAGTAAAATGATCTAAAGGTACCGTATACGTAAAAAATGACTCAGGCATTTGCGATGCCATAGGTTGATTAGAACTTGTTCCCGGTGTGTCAAAAATATCGTGTCCACAAGAAGTTCTCCAAATAGAACGGACAGGGAAAGAACTAAGATTAAAAATTTCGGTAGTGTGAACCGGGGTTCTAAATGATTCACTTTGAAAAAGTGGATCATCTACTTGAGACTTTGCGTTAGGTCCAGTAGGTACTTCAATATTATCGTCAACAACAAGTTCTCCCGATGAGTTCATCCGAAGCAAATGTGGATCTTGTATAACACTCAATAACGGATTTACAGGAAGTTTGAATCCATCTAAAGAATTACAAATTCTGAATCCCTCTAAAGAATTCAAACGGTTAATCTCATAGGCTACTTCGTTATTGATTGCTCCCTCAGGAGAGCCCTCTAGTGAGTTAGGAAGCAAAGGGGGGTAACCATCCAGATATTCCATAGGTAGCCCTTGCATCCTACGTGAACAACGAAGGCCGATGTTTGTCGCACCAAATAAAGAACGAAACAAATCCATGGCCAACTAGAGAAACAAACAACACTCACTAATAAAATCTAGAAATCAAACCAAGCAAACAAACCTTCTTATTTCAAAGTCACTAGTTGGTGATGAAATCCAACGTCGTGAAATCAAGACAAGGAGGGGCTGGGATAAAGTGGGTGGAAAAGTTATGTTGATGACCTACTCAACGAACTTACACGCTGGTGCAAGCTCCCACACATAATCGTGGGTATACCCTCCAAGGAGCCCGAGTGAGTTTGGCCAACGTTGATTCCAGGTACCGTGACTACTTGCCCCTCCACAGTCACCATGTGTAAAGACCCTAAAGAGATAGGCTACTAAGGTTACCAATTACGACAATGATGCCTGGGGTAATAGTCGACAGTCTGATCCATGCCCAAAGGCAGGGTATCTAGCCCGAAATCAACTCGAGAAGGTCCCCACCGGATTTTTTTCTCCAGTGACCCCCAATAATACACTCAATCTCTACACTAAGACCGACAAAGTAGGGTGAGTAACTCTGCCAGTCGCGACCTCATGATTGACCATTGTATTAGAAGGGCTTCCTAGAACAAAATGCAACAAGTGGATTTAAACTCTCCCTATCACAAGATACTATTGTGTGTTTTGATTCTTTGGAGAGTGTGCCTTACAACCTATTCCAAAGTGTTATCCTAGCTAATTTTGGTGAAGAGAATTTCTAGAAAATAAAAGTTGCTAATAAATTTTAAAATTACGTTGTGTTTTAAAAGTTGTTGTTTACTCAAAAGGGAGACAGAAATGAAACTCATGACGTATGTGACCTTGACCTAATAAAACGCAAGAAGAGATGAATGTGCAATCTTTCAATTCGATGAACTCTAGTTACAGTAGGGAGAAGGTATCTCTTTTTGAAATACAAAAGCTACGAAACACAATTTCTCAATTTTTGAATGAACAAAATCCCAAATAATCAAAAATTACAAAATCTTCCAATTTTCTCTTTTAACAAATATTTTGAATGCGATAATTTTCTTGTGAAAGATCACTAAAAAGAAGAATGATTTCAATTCTTTCTTTCTCAAATCAGATCAAAGATGTAATGAAGAAAATAAAGCGTAATCCAAGAAAAAGAACACATTCTCAACACAATTCCCAAATCAAACTCACAACGTAGACAAAAATGAAAATGATAGGAAAGCCTTTTGTTAAATACAAACAAAAATGTCTCTCAATCAATAAACACTCTGGAAAGTAAAAACAATCCAAAACTTCAACAAAATCGAGGACTCTTTGTCAAACAAGCACTCAGGACCAAGATCTAGAGATTATACCCTTGTGACAAGAATCAAAAGCAAAACTTGCAAAAATCTACAAAGAAAAACTTTCAATTATTGAAAATCAATCAAATGCAAACTTCAAATTTATAAATCAATCAATTCACTAGTATCAAAAGTTCATCCCAGGCAATTGAGGCAAAACTGGGTGGAAAAAAGAAAAATTGGCTCTTTCCAACAATTCCTACAGGAATCACCGCAGGTGACAGTGGAGCACAGTGTGACGATATAGGGTCGTCGCATGTTGTCAATAGAGTACAGTGTGACTTTGTCACACTAGTTTGCACCAGTATGATGAGACGTGAGAGCATCGTCATGGTCTGTCTATATAACACAGTGCGATGATCTCTGTAACTAAAGGAAAATTGAAAGAAAGACAAAAAAATCTTACTGAACCTTGAGACCCAGGGAGTCCAAATGGATCACCCACACACTCAGAGAATGAATTTAACCAAAAAAGGTAGGCTAAAAGCAAACAAGAGGCAAAAAAACAAAAGAAAGTTGCATTCCCAGTATGGTCGCCAATTTTGTTATCGAATTAATCGGTAAATGCAGACATAAATTGATCTCCCTAGATTCCACAGGAAACTAGAACAAAACATAATAGAATGCACACTTCGCCTTAAAGTTCATCATCATATGAACTAGTTTAATGGGTTACTAGTGGCATACCTTTTAAATGACGCTTGTCCCCACTAACGTCCTCTTTGTAGCTCCTTCCTTGAGTTTGCAAAATAGTAAGCCTATCTAAGAATCACAAACCAACAAAGAAGGGAAAACAAACATACATGTATTCTAATGAAGTCTATGTATATGATCAAGGAATTATACAATTAGACAAGATGCTTATATAGGGAAGAAATGCATTACTGTATTAAGTGAATAGAAAGTTGAGAATACAACCCATGCCTTGATGTTGCAAGGTCCCCTTTCGATGGATCTTTGCTTCAACACACACACCTTTGCTCCAATGCCTTGAATGAAGAAGATCTACAATTTGATTTGAATAACTAAAGCAAAGCTCTCAAGCATAATCTGAAGTAGAACTCTCCATACAACTCTTAGCCTATTCAACCTTATCATTTTCCATGAGAGATCCGTCTTTATATAGTGTGAAGGAGAGATGGATGAGGAGATTAGGATGATCCCACCAAATCAAAGAAGCAAGTAATATCCAAACCGACCGGAGACCACCTCATCTTCTAGAACATTCGTGAAATTTGATTTTTCCCATGCTTTAAGCATCGTCGCACCCTATGCACAAGCATCATGCGACAACATCACAATCTAGGTATAGTGCAGAGTGTGATGATTAGGCATCGTCGCACCCCATGCATATAACAGGGTGCAATGACCTTCCTTCATATGGTTTTTGGCAAAGGAAAACAAATCACTTTTCCCATGGAGAAAGTCTCTTTTAATATTTTTAGGGAACATGAACAGATGTTGTTAGGTGATCACTAAGGTGACCAAAATAATGTGTAACAGAAGGATCTTCCTCTAGATTGTTCTTTTGGATAGATGTATTTTGTATAAATAGGAGTAGAGGGTATGAGGAATCTTGTCTTGGAGATTATTGTAATAGAGCTCTGCTCTGTTGGAGGTTTCCCCCTAGAATAAACAAGTGAACATTGCTATCATTAATCAAGGTGCTCTTTCTAGTGTTATTCTGGTATTATTTTGTTATTGTTATGGTTATATGATTATTTCTCTGCCATTTCTATGCTAAAATATTTATGTTGTGCATACTATTTTATATCTGGAATCCTACAAGTGGTAACTTAGCACCTTCCTTGGTAGAAAATTGTGGGTTAATTTTTTCAAGGTAGAGATGTATTCAAGCGTCTTAAAGCTACATAGATCTATTGTTCAATGCATAAATCTGTGGTTGGGGAATTATACATGCAGGAACTATAAGTGGTTTTTAAGCGCACATATGTTGGCCACCCTTGTAACCCCTGTTGGTACCCATTCAAGTGGTAGCGCATCAGACAACACTTGTATATGGATCAGCCTAGATATCCTGAAGCCCTCCATAGATAAACCGATCGACTGCTTGATTGTTATAGTTCCACATAGAACAACACTCGGGGAGATACTCTATAGTACCTGGGTAGTCGGGTAGTACGGCTGAGGACATGTTCTAGCCCCCTTAGTTGGTGCCTTGCGATACTGGGTTGAGTACTACTGTTGGAACCTGCACGTATATTAGAGAGCTATAACACGGGGAAAACCCTTATCTGTAGAAACCATGAACCAATGTGCCTACATCAAAGAATCATACCCTTATCACGGAATCATACACACAGGAACTACAAGTGGTTTTTAAGCGCACATATGTTGCCCACCCTTGTAACCCCTATTGGTACCCCTTTGAGTGGTAGGGCATTAGACAACACTTGTATACGGATCGACCTAGATATCCTGAAGCCCTTCATAGATAAACCGATCGACCGCCTGATTGTTATAGTTCCACATAGAACAACACTCAAGAAGATACTCTATAGTACCTGGGTAGTCGAGTAGTACGGCTGAGGGCACGATCTAGCCTCCTTAGTTGGTGCCCTGAGATATTGGGTTGAGTACTATTGTTGGAACCCGCATGTATAATAGAGAGCTATAACATAGGAAAAACCCTTATCTGTGGAAATCCTTTAGGACCAATGTGCCTACATCAAAGACCTCAAATCCACCTTTGAACACTTCATGGGCCATTCCTAGAACCCTTCCTCTTCTGAACAACCATCTTATCAAGATGACCATGACTCTTCCCATTACCAAGGTCCTCATACTACCCACTTTTCTCAGGACCTCCGCCCTCCCAAAATTGAAGTGAACATATTTGACGGAGCGGATCCCACAGACTAGGTCACCCAAATGGAAGATTATTTGTCTTTGCATGGCATTACTGATGATTGAGCCAAGCTTCGTTATGGTGTCCTACATCTGGATCCAGAACGATGGCAATGGTGGCAATGGAGAAAAAATGCATGCCAAGGGTATGTTTCTTAGACACAGTTTTTGGTCAAACTTTATGACCTCTTTGACTCTGACACCCACTATTTAGGTCGTTTGACCAAGTTAAAGAAGTCTAGGACAGTGGAAGACTCTATTTCTACATTTGAGCACTTGGCTTTTAGAACGGAGGGCATGTCAGATGATTTCTTTAGGGAATGATTTATCAATGGCCTCAAAGATTAAATGTGTTTCCATGTTCTCATGGAATGCCCCTAGACTTGGTTGGAAGCTACTCAACGAACCAAGGAAGCACAAAATATTGTATCCTCACCCTAAACCCACCAATTATGCCCCTCCTACCACTACCCTCAAGATCCATAAATTAACCAAGGTTGGAATGGCTGAACATCAACTCAAGGGTCTTTGTTATAATTGTGATGACAAATATTTTCCTGGGAACAAGTGTAAGGAACATAAAAAATTTATGGTTGTGACTGAAGATATTTCTGAAGAAGATGTTGTTGTTCCACCTATGGAGGAACTACCACCTCCATATGATCTGACCCCACCCTCTGATCCACTAGACGTTGACTCGGTGATTTCACTTAATGCCCTCACTGGCTTCTCTGCTCCCCAGACTCTCAAATTAATTGGTTCATCAAAAACGGGAAAGTCATCATCCTTGTGAATAGTGGTAGCACCCATAATTTTATTCATCGTTGCATTTCCCAAGAAGTTAATTATTACATATGTATCGCCAATAATTTTCAAATCATGATTACCAATGGCGGTTCCATGAAATGTGGGGGACGATGTGAAAATGTGTGACTCTGAATTGGTCAGTATCACTTGAAATCCCATATGTTTGCTATAGACATGGGTGGTTGTGACATTGTTCATAGTGCCGAATGGTTACGCACTCTAGGCCCCATTCTCATGGATGTTAAGGAATTAACCATGCAATTCCAACAGAAGGGACAACAGTATAAGTTCCAAGGCATCACAACAGACTCCCCTGAGATCATCAGTTCCCATCGCATGGAAAATCTCCTCAAAAAAGTTCGTTCGGGTATTATATCCATTCATGCTATCGAGACACCTTTTATGCATCCCGATCTCCAATCTATCCTCTCCCACCCCCAAGTTGTTTTTACCACTCCCAAAGAACTTCCACCTTCCCATGGAGTCCATGATCATTCCATCCCTCTCATCCTGGGCAGTCTTCCTCCCAATTTTAGGCCTTATCATCATCCCTTTGCCCAGAAGAATGAAATTGAGAAAGTTGTTCATGAATTGCTAGAAGCAAGTGTTATCCATCCCAGTACTAGCCCCTATTCTTTGCATGTGGTCATGGTACTCAAGAAAGAAGGTACTTGGCATATGTGTCCTGATTTTCGTGCCCTCAACAAACTCATAATCAAAGACAAATTCCCCATTTTTTTCATTCACGACCTCTTGGATGAATTGAGTGGTGCTCAGTACTTCACCAAACTGGATCTATGTTCTGGATACCACCAAATCTGTATGAAAGAAGAAGACATTCCCAAGACTGTATTTCAAACTCATGAGGGTCATTATGAATTGGTAATGTCCTTTGGATTATGTAATGCTCCTTCCTCTTTCCAAAGTCTTATGAATCATGTCTTCCGTCCTTTTCTCCACCATTTTGTCTTAGTTTTCTTTGATGATATTCTCATCTATAGAAAAACTTGGCCATCCCATCTCTCCCATGTGAATCAAGTTTTCCATCTACTCTCTAACCACCAACTTTTTCTCCAACAATCTAAATGTTTCTTTTGTGCCTCAAAAGTGGAATACTTGGGTCATATTGTCGGCAAGGAAGGTGTCCGAGTGGATCCTAAGAAAATTGAATCTATGCAGGATTAGCCTTGTCCTAAAACTCTTAATATCTTGCATGGTTTTATGGGTTTAACGAGCTATTATAGGAATTTTGTTCGAAATTATGGAAAAATTGCAACTCCTCTCACTTCTCTCCTTAAAACAAATGCTTTCACTTGGACTTCAGTTGCAGATCATGCCTTCCAAGCCTTGAAAGATGTTATGTGCTTGACCCCTATCCTAGCACTTCCATACTTAACAAAGACATTTGTATTGGAATGTGATGATTATGGGAAAGGAATTGGGGTCGTCCTCATGAAAGATGGAAGGCCTTTTGGTCTTCACTAGCAAACAACTTTCAGAGCAACATTTGGGCCAATACATTTATGAAAAGCAAATGTTAGTTATTATGCATGTTGTGGATCTCTGGCATCCTTATTTATCGGGTTAGCGTTTCCAAATCAAAATTGATCATCAAAGCCTCAAGTATTTCCTGGAACAACAAATTTCATCACTAGCGCAGAAAAAATGGGTGACCAAGCTATTTGGCTATGATTATGAGATCATTTACAGGAAGGGAAAGGAAAATGTAGTGGCCAATGATCTTTCTCGAAAATATGAAGAAGACGGGTCCCTTTTCTCCCTCTCCTTCATTGTACCAGATTGGCTCCAAGTTGTTCATCGGGAATGGCTGCAAGACCCCAAAATTTCTCTCTTCAAGGATAAGCTACCACCATTATAGCTAGTTTGTGTGCTTTGCATTTTATAGTCTTTTGTATTCCATTCATTAATAGAATCTGAGTTAATTGTACTATGTTTCTTTCAATATCTATGTGTGTTTCCTTATTATATCTCTATCTTCATTTTGTTCTCAATATAATTTGGATCAGTGGTATTAGAGCAGTCTTCTCCTTGTCATTTCTTAGTGCATGTTTCCGATCAGGTCAAGGTATAGAGAGTTGGGTCTCGAGCTAGTTTCTCTTGAGGACAACTGCTCTATCCATCCCAAGCGGCCTTGTTATAGGATAAATCGGTATATGCGGACATTAACAGATCTCCCTAGATCCACCTGGATCTAGAACAAAACAGGACAGGACATGACACTTCCCCTAAGTTACAATCATAGAATTTGTCATTGAAGAAGGAATAAGTGACGTCTCTTTAGATATCGCTTCCTTATGTCTTTTTTGTCCCCGCTTCACTTTGGTAGCCTTGTGATATCAGATCTACAATGACACAAATCGACCAAGGTGAAAGCAACAATAATCCATTCAATGAAGACTTAAACATGTGATCAAGGAGTCATGTAATAAAATAAGAGTAATTTTATGGGAAAGAGACATGCCACTATATTATATTAAATGAAAGTAGAAGGTACAACCAGATTGCCTTGATGTTGCAAGCTTCCTTTCGGTGGTCCTTCATTCCAACACCACACTTGCTCCACACTTGCATGAAGAAGATCCACTATGGCTTGATGGACAAATGGAGGCCTCAAGTATCAATTCAAACATGATTCCTCACACAATTCTGAATCTATTCTTTCATCAATTCTCTATTCAATCTTGCTTAACCTCTTCCTTGAGAAACCTTTCATTATATAGGAGAAGGAGAGATGGTTAAAGGGATGAGGATGATCCCACTAAATCTGAGAAGTTGGTAGGATGCCAACCATGCAAATGCCAACTCATTTTCTAGAAGATCCTCTTCTAGAACCTTTGTAACCTCTTCTCCCTTTTAAGTTTTGAAATAGGTTCGCACCCTACTTATAGAGCAAACTGCGAACATCTCGCAATCCAGGTATAGAGTGGCCTGCGAGAATTAGGGTTTCTTGCACATTACAATACATGTAGCCTGCGAACTCATCTTAAAAATATGTTTTGTAAAAGAAGACAAAAGTCACTTTTCTTAGGTAAAAGGTACTTATGAGAGCCTGAACACATAATTGTAAAGACATCACCAGAGTGACCAAAATAGTGTGTAACAGGCCTCCCATGGTGAAAGAAAAGAGAGATGACAGAGCAGGAGATCCTATCAAACTGTTGCTAGAGAAGCCCTCACACAATAGAGGAACGAGATGATGGATAATTTCTCCCTAATCCTTTGACAACTACCAACAACGACGGTGACACCTTCAACCAATATTTACTTTAGAGGTGTAACACCCTACAAGGTACAAGTTAACTTTGCATTCCTTTATTTAAAGGCCAAATAAATGTCGACGCTTTGGAATCTACTAAAGGGTTATTTCTCTGCCCAAAATTTTTCTAACAGTGAAAAAATCACCTTCGCGCTCCTTAAAGCTCTTCCCCATGTCAGAAATTGGTGGGAAACTTATTGTGAGCAACATTTCAGAGATGTGTTTGCAATTTTTGGGCTAGAACCCACTTGAGGGGGGTTTGTTGATGCTCTCAAGCAGCAATACTACCATATTTGAAACTATATTGACCCGTAGATGAGATGGACAACTCTATATTAGGAGAGACACTATATGGTGCCAAAGTACACCAACATCTTCCACACCTTATGCATAAAGTTGGGTATTAAAGACTCTGAGCGACACCTGGTTCTGAAGTACCACAGTGACCTACATAGGTACATCCAAAAAAATATGGAGTTCTTGGACATCTCCTCACCGGGAGTCACTTACTGATATGTTTTCAAGATCAAGCAAAAGTTAAAGCAAAAAAATAAGCAAGATTTCAGTTCTGCAAAGCCATTGTAGCAGAAGAACGAAAAAGGTGACCCTAACTCCCAGAACAAAGGACAGAACAAGGACAGACAACCCTAGGACAACTAGTCCAAGCCACAAGAAAAGAAGGGTAACATAAAGTCGAAGAAGCACACTGGAAAGTGGTGTGAGTTCCACAAAATCCTTTGGCACAACACTGATGAATGTCGCTCCAAACAGTCATTGGTGGTTGAGATGAAAGCCTCAGAGTTGGATGCTAACTCAGACTATGATTCAAAACTAGATAAGGGAAAAGGGATCATTGACATGGAACCCAATGTCACCATCGCTACCACAAATTTCCAGCCAGAAGAGCCAGAGGAACCAAAGGAGCCTGAAGAAGGGGAGTGTCTCTTCCACTCATACATGTGGGTGAAGGGGACCCCAATCCATTTCATTGTTGACAACAATATCTAGAAGAACCTAATCTCAGCAAAGGTTGTCAAGAGGTTGAACCTAACAATGACGTCGCACCCTCATCCATACACCATCAGTTGGCTCAGTCAAGGATGAGACATCCACGTCAACCAACAATGTCACCTACACTACGACATCAAGCCCTTCAAAATGAGGTATTGTGTGATGTTTCCCCACCTGAAGTTTGTGATGTCCTTTTAGGACAACCATATATGTGGAGACGTCATGTTGTTTATGAATCTAGGCCCCATAGTGTCATTATTACTTTGGGAGGTCAACTCTATAGGGTACTAGAGCTAGTCCCAACTACTGCGGTCTCTTTAGTTTCTGCAAAGCAGTGTAGAAAGGTGATATCTCAAACCAAGATATTTATCCTCTTTATGGTTCAATCGGAAAGTGAACGAAAGATCACTACAACCGTCAAAACCTTTGCACGAGGTCTCTCTACATAACATAAGTAGGTGGAAAAGATAGTAGAACAACACAAAGACATCTTTTCCTCACCTACTGGGGTGCCCTTGCACTATCAGGTAAAGCACTCAATTTATTTGACACACGGTGCTCCTCTGCCCAATGACCCCATATATAGGCACTCTATGCTAGAGAATGAAGAAATCAAATGCCAGATCCAAGAGCTAATTTTGAAGGGCGACATTAGACCAAGCTCCTCGCCTTGTAAGAGCCCAATTGTTCTGGAACAAAAGAAGGACAGGACATGACGACTTTGTATTTATTATAGAACCTTGAACAAGATCACGTTCAAGAATCAGTACCTAACCCCATAGATTGACGATCTTCTAGATCAGCTCAAGGGTGCCAAATTTTTTTAGTAAGATTGATCTGAAGTTGGGAAACCACTAGGTGTCGATTGAGCAAACTGATGTATGGTTGGTCATCCCTTTCGACTTAACTAATGCCCTCGAGTTTTGCTAGAGATGAGGATGTCATTCAAATATACAACCACAAAGGATGTATGGTTGGTCACAGTGAAACACTATATGATGTTATTCACAGATACCCCACCTACAGCAAAGAGATGTACTCCATTGTGTAGGCATGTCGATGGTGGAAGCATTACATTCTGAGAAAAAGGAAATGATCATCCACACTGATCACATGCCTCTACAATTCATGCAGACACAAGGAAAGTTACAGAATGACCTCCATCAGAAATGGTACATGTACTTATAACAATTCCACTTGAACATCAAGTACAAGAAGAGAAGAACTAACCATGTTGCAAACTGCCTTAGTCGACCCCCGGTTGTGATGCTAACCACAGTTCTCAACTCTTGTGGGCATGAGACCTTCAGGTGGATATAATTATACAACAATAACTCTGACTTTGTCACTGTTAGGAACCAAATATCAATATAGCATAGAAAAACCTCATAATAAGTATTCAACACCTTGAAAAAGAGATAAATTCAGATAATATGTTGAAATTACTAATACAACTGAGAGGGGGGGGTGAATCAGTTGTCTTTGAGATTAAACAATATTTAGTCTATTAAAAAATTCTTAATCTTTCTTCAAGTGATCATCAACATTATATAGCATATGGACAGTAAAAGTAAAAAACATCAGTCACACACAAGGTATACACAGAGACAGATTTTCACGAGGAAACCCATAAAGGGAGAAAACCTCTTCTTCTTTGAAATGATAGGCAGTCTTTTAAGTTCTGTACATCATCTTTAATTGAGCACCAACTTAATGTGAGGCTGCTACCTCTGTTTTACAAGCTGCAACTTGTTTGAGAGCACCAACTCTCTGGTTTCTCTAGCACCCACTAGAAGGAAGCACCAACTCCCTTAATGTTCC
>CBVK0100286188.1:0-23256 GCA_900067695.1 Picea abies | reverse complement strand
AATGTGCCCCAATTAAGGGGTAATGGGCCAATATTAGGGCTTAACATTTAAAGCTCTAATGAGAGCCATTTTAGCATAAACATAAGAAGCTTGACAAACGAGTGCTACATTACCCATATCTATCACAACCTTGCTCCAATAAGTCTAGTTATTGTTTTATTTTAATCATGTTCATGTAGCATAAGACTATCACTTGTAGATTTGAGTGTGAAGGGTTTCACCCAGAGACAACCTCGAGATTGTTTATTAATGAATGATATGATTTATGAATGTGTGACCTCCATAGCTAGTTTATAAAGCCATTTGCATACTTTTCAGGAGACAAGGCTTTTTCCCTTTTGAATGGTTCGATGTTCTTTTATTGAGTTTTCTTGATTGACGTGAATTTTACAATCAGTTTACACAATTTGATAAAGGTTGATCCAATCACTTACAAAGAGACACCCAATTTTGGAAATGATAAAGGTTGATCCAATCACTTACAAAGAGACACCCAATTTTGGAAATGCTCTAAGCTGCCTTGTGAGATTTGACCCTCAAAGACTGTTCATTGCTTTTCAGTAACCAACATTCTTATTTGTATCATATAATTAATACTGAGTAGTGCATGACAAACATAGTCACCTCTGTATGAACAAATTGTTTGTATAAGAGAAGTATAGTGCCACCATATGTCCTTTGCATTAAAAGTATTGATTGTGGATTGGATGTTAGATTTTATGTTCATAAGCTTTCACTAAGAGGTTCAACATAAGATTAATAACATCAATTGGAGTTGATATCCTTTCAACTAACTAATAAAAACACAGTTAGAGTAAGCTTGTGACCACCATTCCTTATTTTGTTGACAAGTGGGTAGAATTCTTATTGTCATATTTAACCTTATACATGGATCAAGAATATTTATCCTTTGAAAGTAAAAGACCATATCTTGGATCTTAAAAGGGAGTTTGACAAAAGGAATCCATTGCCTCTATTTTCAAGTTTTATGTTAGTGTTCTTGACAATTTGGTGTGTGAACCCTTAACATCTACAAGTTGAAAATCATAATGAGAATAGACTAGAGGAAATGATCATGCATAGATGATCTATGCATGACATATAAAGTTATTCCATTTATGCTCATATTTGAAATTTATTTTGTGGATGAAGTTAAGATTTGTTTGATGACATTTTGAATGATTGGTTTGAAGTGTGGTTTTCTCATCTCATGAGAAGTTCATTTGTTGCATTTCAAAGTACATTTTGTCGGCATTAGTTGTTAGATTAGATTAGAATATGTTATGATCCTCCATTTTATGTGCTTTCACCTCTAAGTTTACAAGCTTCTGGTCAATAATTAAATGTCTGGAAATTATTGCATATAATTTACCCAATAGACCATGTGTTCTTGTGTGACGAGACGATGCTTTTACAAACACAAGCTCATAATTATGAGAATTTTGAGAGCGGTCCTTCGAATAAGAATATGTTCCACTCTTCCCAACAGGATGGCCCTCTCTATATAGAGAAGCCACCACTTGACATGGAGCTTCACCAACCAAGGGGTGTTCTTTGTAGATCAAAGCATAATCCCAACGCATGGGTTTCCCATAATTACAGTAATGTGGACGACTTGGCCCACGCACCATGTGCCATGTATGCTCTCGAATTTTGCAAGCTTGTCCCATGGAGAAAAAGACATTGTGGCAGCCATAGGATGGGTTGACCCCTCAAATTTAGATGTGATTACATCTAATACAAACCAGAGTCGGCATAAGCTCTCTCACCAGATCGCTTTTTAGATCTGGGTGATTGTATGTGGGAAAAAAGATCTTTTGAATTGTTGTTAACGAAGGATCCTCCACTTGCATAATGTTCATGTCATGTTGGAAAGCTATCGACTCTCCAAAACTCAACCCACCTAACACCATGCTTAAGGCATTTGATGGACATATGTTTTGGCCTCATGGGGTCCTTACCACATTGCCCATAGAGTTAGGTAGTAACACTATTTCGGTGGAAGTCGAAGTGGTCGATGCCCCTCTAGAATATAATCTTCTACTCGGGTTTAGTCGGTTCTACATATTGACAACGATAGTCTCATCAATCTTTAGAGTTCTTCACTTTCCTAATCAAGGGAAAATGGTGACTATCGATCAACTTGCTGCATGCCGAACCTTAGGACCAACACTGGCACCAATGTGTCATTTGTCACTAATTATATGAGTGACTATCTAAGTTTTGGCATGTGGATGTTTAAGGATTCTTCATTTATGAGTACATTTACCTTTCCTCGCCAACCCCTTCTCAAAATTAGGCTTCTATCTGCATGATGTTTTCCATTACTAGTGGATCCCTCAGATTTCCAGATCCTTGGGTGGTACCAAATCCTTTGGAAGTATATTCTTACAAGGCCCAAATGCTACTTATTGTGGTTGAGATTCCCTCTTAGAAAATTTGGTCGGTATCAACTAACACTGGTCAGAAAATCCTTCCTGATATGGAATATGATTAGCATACTCCATCCACCTGGGTTATTGACTCTCCAAGTTCACACGACATCCTCGATATTGAGCTACCTTTAAATGATGCCATCTTGGAATTTGTGGCTTTAGCCAATAAGCCAAAGGAAGATGTGTATCATCGATCATTTATTCTTCCTTATTTGGAACATATGAGGGTTAATACAATGAGCTTGGATTCATCACAAGGGGCATTTTATAGTGCATCTAATGAAATGCTACATATTGACCATTTTGCGCTTTGAATATCCTTTTTCGGAACTTGCCACCAATTTTTCCATTTTTAATCACATTGAAGACGTACATCTTGTACCTCATCCATGTCTTGATGGACATCATCAAGGAGCTATGATATCTTGTGAAACTGCTCACCACATTTGTCCTTGTGTAATTCTCGACAGTTTAGGAACATGGAAATTTGATCTTATGTGGTGTGGCCCCGACATGGTGTTCCACATGATGCTGACAACGACCCATGAGTTCAGCAATGACAATAGGGATCCTTAGAAAGATCCTCACAATGGGATTTATTCTATGTAAGCCAAAAGTTGTATAGTTCTTTGTATATAATGTATTTTTAGCTTGCATGTGGGTTTATTCGGTTTGGTGCTTATCATGCTCAAGGCTTGATTTGCATCTATCAGGTAGATCTCCTTAGCCCTTGTCATAGGCACACTCATGGTGAGGCTAGTAGATTAACATAGGTTGCATTGGTTGTTAATTGTGTATGTGTTAGAGTGGCATTTGTCATTAAATAAAGCATTTAAACACATGCATGTACATAAACATGGATTCCAATCACATCATTTGGACTCATAGGTATGAGCCAAACCATATGTATATATAGATAAAGAGTCAAGATACATCTTCAAGTTTCAAATTTTTTGTAGTATACAAAATTGGGCTACATGGCCCATCATGATACAACATATATGTGTCGGGCGACTAATCCTATCAGTCGTAGTACCAAAAACATGAGACTTTCATCTAGTCATCTCGAGGCACATTTCTCTCATGGTAGCGCACCACTACGCAAGCCACTCACCTCGGCAAATGAACAAAATGGAAAGGCACACCCACTACATGACGTTGTAGTTGTTGAGGGACATCCTCCACACGCATCATGGGGACACCCATCGTTAATTTAAACCCCAATCTATTCTATTTTTTTGGTAGGCATTTTTTGTTTTCCTCATGCTAATTTGATGCATTGAATGTTTCTTGAAGGAATTTTTCAATGTTATCCTAAATCTCTCCCACCTCTCTACATGGAGTCTCAAAGATTCTATAATTTCTTTGTTTCTAGACTACCCACAAAATAAATCATGGGATCAATCGTCAAGTCTTATTCATAATCTATTTCTCAAATGTAGTGGGTTGCTAGTTTTCCAACTTGATATTAATGTAATGTATGTTTCTATCATATTGTCAAAAGTGTTCCACCCCCTTAACCCATAAGGTTGCTAAGATGCTACAGTGGTTGAGTAGATGCTCTATGTTTTCCTCTTCAAACATACACATTTGGTAAATCAAGGGCCCTTAAAACCCCCTTTTTTTGAACTTGTCTCAGGTAAGGACATTTTGTGTTGCTCACAATTGAAGAAATGTTGCAATGTTTGGCTAGAGCATATGATTATGTATTTGTTTCAATATCTTTTTTTTTTGTTTCTCTCTTTGAGTGGATGGGTCAAAAGCATAAGACTCTTTGATTCAGTAGGTTTATCCTTCCTATTGATCCGATTTGAGGACATCCTCCTCCTCTTGGCAATATTTTCTTCTCGTTTAGGATGTTCTTATGCCCTTCGTGTTCCCTAGGGATATACTTTTAGGCCAATCACTTGGTGGCTTCCATGTTCGCTAACCAATGTCCAATTCCTTCTCCATGTTCTTCCCGTGTTGATTGAGGTACTCCCAATGGTTTGCAGTGAAGGTATCCCCAATGGTTTGCAGTGAAGGTATCCCTAGTGATGGAAAGATGGGGGTTTGTGTTCAACTTTGTTTTTTGTTACCAAGAGTCATCCTAAAAGAATATTGAGGTCCCATTTTAAAATTCCCAACAACACCATTACTTAACAAGATTTCATTTATCCAAGCATTGTTCCAGATCATTGATCTTGGATGGGTGTCATTCATTCTTATGAGGTCATTTTCTTCAATGTTTGGGGCATATTTCTTCCTCCAAAGTGTGCCTTGTAACTTATTTTTGACTTTTAACCACCTCCACCAAATTGTCCCTATTAATGCTTAAGGTCTTGAATTCCTATCACATCAAGATGCTCGGGGAGGTAGGCTTTATGCCAAGCAACCGGAGTCCATATCTTTTCGTGTTTTAGCCCACCCAAGAGAAAATGACCATTGGAAACCCTTGATGGATTTAATGGTCTTGGGAAGAGCTACCAACACCAATAAAATATATAAAGGCATAGCTTGCAACATTGATTTAAGTAGAAGATCTCTTTCTATCGAAGTTAGGAAGCAAAAATTCCAATTGTTTAAATTTTTCTCCATCTTGTTAAGAAGTTTCTCCCATGGGAGATTTCTAAATGCATTCTCAATCAAGGGGGCACCTAAGTATTTAGAGGGGAAGATGGCTTGTTGGAAGCCTAGAATTTGGACAATATTATTTTGAATACCTTTGTGAGTGTTAAAGAAAAAATGTGTGAATTACCTTGGTTTGTCCGAGCCGTGTGTGTGTGTGCGCCTGCAGATGTGTATCGCTAATTATTTTGAATACCTTTGTGAGTGTTAAAGAAAAAATGTGTGAATTACCTTGGTTTGTCCGAGCCGTGTGTGTGTGTGCGCCTGCAGATGTGTATCGCTACCTTGGAATTCAAATCACCTTGCAACATTGTGTCATATATAAATTGGAGGTGTGAGAGGACTTCTAAAACTGAAGAAATTCAGGTTTCTTTCATAGTGCCTTGATATTTGGCCCTGCTTAGAATTCAACCTAGACATTTTGCAATTAAGATGAGGAGGAAGGGAGATAAAGGGTCCCCTTGCCTAATTACCACATGAGGGATTGAAAGGGATGGAGGGAGATCCACTTATAAGAACAAAAAAAACAAAAGGATACCATCAATTTTATCTAGCTTGTCTTATCTTGTCGTAATCCAAAAGCTGACAACATCCTTTCCATGACTTCCCGATTGAGTGGATCAAAAGCCTTCTACATGTCAAGCTTTATCATCATGTTTGATTTCTTGCTAGTTTTTAGAGAGTGGATGGCCTCGTGTGTTATAATGATTCCATCCAATATATGTTGACCCTCTATGTATCCCCCTTGTTATGGAGAGGTTGTATATGTCATGATGGGCTTTAAAGGGTTGGCAGTAACTTGCTAATGGTTTTGTAAATCACGTAGAGATGGGTACGAACTTGTCCAATATGTTAGCATCTTCTTCTTTTGGGATAAGGGCCAATAAAGTTGCATTGAAATCTTGGAGGACCCCACTTGACATTTAAAAATTATCCACAACTTTCCACACATATTTACCCACCACTAACCATCAAGATTGGAAGAAGATTATTTTGGAACCATTGGGGCCAAGGGACTTCCTCATTGTCATCTCATTGATCATCTACTCCACATCTTGAAAGGTTATTCATATCACTAGTGATTCATAAACGAGGGACTTATAGCCAACTCGCTTCACCAACACATATCCTTTGTGGAAGTCTTCTTAGCTATGCTCTTAGGCTTCTATAGAGTGCTCTATCTTCAGAAAGGCCACTAGGCCTCTGTTCTCTACCATGTACAAGGATCTATGTCTTCTTCTTCTTGGGTTGGCTACAAGGCTCATTCATTGTGCAACCTATGCAATCACCTCATTGTTCAAAGCACATGTAACTCTGCACACATCAATCTAACATGCAACTTCCTTACACCTCATTCTCTAGCAGGCATGTAAGTAACAATATTTCCCAACACTTAACATATATCCACGCGAATACAAACAAACAATTTAAATGACATTAATCCAGGAATGGTAGCTTGTGTATCACCGTGCAATTGGTTCCTATCATTGATTGGAGTAGTCTCATAAAATTCCAATTACTCCAATAGTAAAGTATGCCTTAACAGTTTGGAACCAATGCCTCTAGTATGCTTTTCAAAATCACCCACATGTTATTGAGAAAAGTCTAAGGAAAGTGAGCTTACTAGAGTTGTCTCGATCATGGTGCTACCTTTAGCAGTAGCAACAGAAGGTGGCCCTACTTCTTGGTGCCCTTGGACAACTACTCGGGGCTTTGCCAATGCCTCTTCCTTCTTTGAAAACTCTTGTTGTTGTTGAGCCATCAATTGTGTGAGCCTATCCTCTTGCCATCTATCCAATTGAATGACCTTCTCCCATAGGTTTACAAGTTGCATTCTATGCTTGTCCCAGTCTGCCATGACAATGGTGAGGGAGTCTCGACATTCTTCAAACTTCTTCTTTAGCAATTTCAACAGTTTTGTAGAGGTCTCAAGGTGCTTCTCCATCTCTACCATCCTCTTGTTGAACATTTGGACCTACTCCTTCAAGTGGTCATTTGAAGTTGAGCATTGTTGGCCCTTAAGTATTCCAACTTTTCTTTGCTTTCTTTGCCCATGCCAAGGTTTACAATGTTCTCTTTGAAGGTTTGGGAGCTATGTCATGGTCAAGGATGCAACTACTTTTATACCTTATTATCCGTAAATGAGGTACTTATAGCCCAATTGCTTCACCAACACAAATCCTTTGCAGAAGTCTCTTTGGAGCTTTGCTCTCAGGCTTGTATGGAGTGCTTTGTCTTCAAAAAGGCCACTGGGCCTCTGTTCCTTGCCATGTACAAGAATATCTATATTCCTCTTCTTGGGCTAGCTGCAAGACCTATTCTCTATGCAACCTTTACAATAACCTAGTTCTTCAAACCACATGTAACTCTGCACACATCAAACTAACATGCAACTTCCTTGCACCTTGTTCTCTGACAAGAATGTAAGTAAAAAAATTTCCTAACACTTAACATATATCCATGTGAATGTAAACCAACAATTGAAAGGACATTGATCAAGGAATGGTAGCCCATGTATCACCATGCACTTGGATCCCATCATTGATTGGAGCAGTCTCATGAACTCCAAATTGCTCCAACAATAAAGACAAGCATATTTGTTGTAGAAGCATTACACTCCAACATTAGTACATATGAGTATTTCAATGTTTCATTGCCACCCGTTGTCCATTCAATAACTCATTATTTCAATGCTTTAACTCAAGACACCGTCACCCAATGAGATCGCTCTAGTATTCACAAAGGAAAGGAAGGCTTCCTCTATATCAATGGTACCCAACATTGGAATATGCATACATATGTATTCAAGGACAACATCAAATTGAATGATCCTCATGAGGAAATGAACAAGATGGTGTATTCAAACAAGACCAACACCCCAAATGGAGTCAATAAAGAGATAAGTGGCTTGCAGATTCACTTGTATTAATTCCCTTGTGGATTGAGATCTTGACAATCAATGTTAGAATTATACTAGATAAATGAATGAATAGGTAGTCGATGGAGTTACTCATGCACAAAATAAAAAACCCAGGGGTGTGTGAAATCATCCAAGTGAGAAGTAAAATGCCCATGGGCATGTGAACTCACATAGGCATGAAGTAAAACACCCAGAGAGATACAAATTCAACCCGGCAGAAGTAAATTCTCTTAGGGAGATGTAGTCACAATCCAACAAGTGTAGAATTCACCCAACAATGATAAAAATCAACCAGGTGAGTGAGATTACAGAGTGTGGGGAAATTTTTAGCTTATAGGAAAGAGAAATTTACCCAACAATCCAAATTAAACCAAAATAAAAACTCCTATAGAAGTGCAATGGATCCAAGATGACAATCGTCGATCTCTGGGTCTGGAACTACATCATACGGTGGTAGAATAGAGTTGTTATACTCTCTATTGGATAAGGAAAACCATTAATGAAATAAATCCACAAGTTTATTCACATGTCCCTCTCATTTACATTATCACTATTCATGGACAACCATTAAAACCAAAACTAACACATGACTACATGGAGCACAATCTCATAAAAATATTAGAGTAATCCAAGATACAATGGACATCATATTTACCTTGGAAACCCAACTTCGAATGGGGGCTCAGTCTATTTCATTTTGGCAATCTTTGGTTCAATGCAACTCTTGGCTTTGTCCTCCTCCTCTCTTACCAAAAGGCCCTTTGAGAACAAGAGTGAAGTAGGAAATTGGGAGAGTTGAGGGGTTAAGGTAAGGCCAACAACCACAACTCTTCACTCCCCTTTCCTTGACCTTCTCTCATATTCATGTTTCTTTTAACTTTTAAATTTGTTTCTCTCTCACTTTCATTTTCATCTTGTTCAATATATACATTGAATTGATTTACATAGTTTGCTAACTTTAATTATTTGTTGCATTAACTTGCAGGCACTGAGTCTTACCCATTCATTGGTTTAGATCCATTTTGGATCACACCTCTCCATCAAGAAGCTTTTTAGTCTCGAAAAGCTCAAGGAAACCAATCTAGATCAATGTGCCTTTTGGTTGTTTCTTTGGAACATGGCTCTGACTTTGGCTTCTGGAAACAACTCTGACTCTGGCTTTGGCTTTGGCTTTGGCTATTAGCTCTAGTCTTGGCCATGGTTGTGGATCTAGTTCTAGCTCTCTTATTCCTGCAATGCAAAAGTCTACTCATTGGCTATCAACTTTAAGAAATCTCTAGATCCAAACACTAGACTCAACATCCATTCTCATCTCCCTCGCAATCTTATAGACAATCCATCTTGGCGGTTAATGAAGCCAAGTCAAATGTTGGTCTATGTTTAGTGTGACACACATTGCCATCACATAACAACTCCTCAAGGGAAGTGTGGCTACATTCAGTTGCTAGGATCAATTTATCCCTTGCATGGAAACAACTCTTGACAACCATGTTAATTAAATGACCGACTTCCATACCCCTACATGTTGGTTGTAGGAGCCTTGGTCATTGGTAAGATGGTCCATCCATTGGTGAGTCATTCTTCAACCAACTTGTAATGGATGAGATGTTAGCCCATGCTTGAGATCCTTCTCCGCTCTCTCTTGCTTCCATTAAACAACTACTTGCTTCCTTATTGAGGCCGAGCTCTTGTGTTGTTGTATCTCCTTGAACAACTTCTTCTCCCTGAATTGGACATGTAGACAACTCTTCATCTTATGTTTTCTTCACTCTCCACACCTTTTTCTTAGATGTGTGTTTTTTGGGGTGAAGCTTTGGATGAAGTTGCCAACACTTTGCTTCCCAATGGCTACACAACTTGCAATGGTGGCAAAAAAACTTGTTGTTGCTACAAGGATTGCTTGACATGTTCCTCCTATCCATATGCCTTTAAGTTCACTGTTGGATGAGAGAAGTCTTCTCACCATTCCTCCTCTAAAAGCAATCTAACCTCTGGCATGTGGCTTTCTTCCCCCAACAAGATGCCACATGATGGCCTTTCTTCTCATATGATGAACATACCTTGGAGTGCCAACAACTCACAATGTTGTGGCCTCTCTTCTTGCAACAATGACAAACAAGGGATGTTTTGTTCGATGAAGACCTCTTGGTGTTCTTCTTCTTCTTACCCTGGCTTATTGGTTTTCTACTTATTACGAGTCAAGGTGTAGGCCGAGTCTTCAAGCTCTCCTCATCACTTCCCTTCTTCGATCTGCCACAACAAGGATGAGATGGCAGTCAGTTGCCACCTTCATATACATCTTCTCATTCTCTAGATGAGCAGGCCAACTCTAACATGTCTTTCTCCTTTGCAAATATAGTCTTCAAGGTCATGGTATTTTTCATTCTGCCATTGAAGCCTATGCCTCCATGCTTGACCCATGGTGTGGCTACAATGGTGCTTGGGATGCATGGTCTTCTCTTGTTTAATCTGTGTCCATCACATCCCATCTGACTTAATAGTTTGAACCAATGCCTCTGGTATGCTTTTCAAAATCACCCAAATGCTCTTGAGAAAAGTCTAAGGAAGGTGAGCTTACTAGAGTTGTCTTGGTCATGGCGCTCGCTTCAGCAATAGCAACAGAAGGTGGCCTTCCTTCTTGGTGCTCTTGGAGAATTACTTGGAGCTTTTCCAAGAGCTCATCCTTCTCTTCCAAATCTCGTTGCAATTAAGCCATCATCTGCATGAGTCTATCCTCTTGCGAGCTATCCAACTAAATGACCTTCTCCTCCTAGTGTACAAGTTGCATTATATGCTTGTCCCAATCTTCCATGACAATGGTGAGGGAGTCTTGACGTTCTTCAAACTTCTTCTTTTGCAATGGAAGTAGTTTTGGAGATGTCTCAATGTGCTTCTCCATCTATGCCATCCTCTTGTTGAACATCTGGACATACTCCTTCTCTTCTTTTTTCTTCTCGAAGCTAAGCATTGTTGGCCCTTAAGTCTTCCAAATTTTCCTTGATTGCTTTACCCATGTTGAGGTTTGCAATGTTCTCTTCAAAGTTTTGGAAACCATGTCATGGTCAAGGATGCAACTGATGTGATACCTTATGATCCATAAATGAGGGACTTGTAGTCCATTTGCTTCACCAACACAGATCCTCTATGAAAGTCTCTTCCATGCTCTACTCTTAGGCTTGTATAGAGTGATCTATCTTCAGAAAGGCCACTAGGCCTTTGTTCCCTGCCATGTACAAGGGTCCTTGTCTTCTTCTTCATGGGTTGGCTGCAAGTCTTGTTCTCTATGCAACCTTTGCAATCACCTCGTTATTCAAACTATATGTAACTTTGCACCATCATACTAACATGCAAATTCCTTGCACCTTGTTCTCCATCAAGCATGTAAATAACAATGTTTCGTATCACTTGACATATATCCATGTGGATGCAAACCATCAATTTAAATGACATCAATCAAGGAATGGCAGCCGGTGCATCACCATCCAATTGGTTCCTGTCACATATTGGAACAATCTCATAAACTCCCAATTGCTCCAACAATAAAGATAGGTAGAAACGTTGTAGAAGCATCATGCTCCAACACTAGTACATGTGAGTATTTCAATATCAAAGAACAAACTTAAATGACAAAAATTCTATCTAGGTTTACCAAGGAAACAATGTTTCATTACCACTCATTGTCCATTCAACAACTCATTGTTTCAACGCTCTAACTCAAGACACCATCACCCAATATGATCGCTCTAGCATTTACAAAGGAAAAGAAGTCTTCCTCTACATTCACGATACCTAGCATTGGAATATGCATACATATGTATTCAAGGACACCGAGATATTAAAATGACCCTCATCATGAGGAAATGAATAGGATGGTGCATTCAAACAAGACCAACACCCCAAATGGAGTTAATAAATAGATGAGCGACCCATGGATTTACTTGTATTAATTCCCATATTGATTAAGATATTGACAATCAATGTTAGAAGTCTACGAGGTAAATGAATCAACTGGCAGTGGATAAAGTCACTTAGGTAGAAAATAAAATGCCCAAGCGGGTGTGAAATTCTCTAGGCACAAAGTGAAATACCTAAGGCTGTGTGAACTCGCCCAGTCACGAAGTAAAATGCCTAGGCACAATGTAAAACGCCCAAGCACAAAGTAAAATGCCCAAAGAGATATAAA
The DNA here is from genome assembly GCA_900067695.1 of Picea abies. Lineage (NCBI taxonomy): Eukaryota > Viridiplantae > Streptophyta > Pinopsida > Pinales > Pinaceae > Picea > Picea abies. The sequence goes on along the minus strand of CBVK0100286188.1, from coordinate 11,111 downwards.
TTCACCCCAACATAAGTGAGTTCACATGGGGAGAAGTAAATTCATCCAATGAGATGTAATCACAGTCCAACAAGTGTAAAATTCACCCAAAAGCGATAAAAATCAACTTGAGATTACAAAGTGCGGGGGGATTTTGGGCACGTAGGAAATATAAATTCACCAACAACCTGAATTAAACGGAAACAAAAACTCCTAGAGAGATGAAATGACTCCGAGATGACAACTGTTGATCTCCAGGTTTGGAAATGCATCATACAATGGTAACAATAGAGTTATTATACTCTCTATCAGACAAGGAAAACCATCAATGAAGTAAAGTCCACAAATTTATTCGCATATCCCTTTTGTTTACATTCTCACTATTCATTGGTAACCATTATAACCAGAACTAAAACATTATTACATAGAGCACAATCTCACAGAAATCTCAGAGTAATTCAAGACATAATGGATATCATATTTACCCTAGAAACCCAAATGGGAAAACCAACTTCGAATGGGGACTCAATCTATTTCATTTTGACAATCTTTGGTTCAATGCAACTCTTGGCTCTCTATCCTCCTCCTCTCTTGGCCAAAAGATCCTTTGAGAACGAGAGTGAAGAAGGAAATAGGGAGAGATGGGGGGTAAGGGAAGGTCAACGACCATGTCCCTTCACTTCCCTTTCCTCGACCTTCTCTCCTATTCATTTTTCTTTTATATATTTTTTCCCTCTCACTTTCATGTTCATCTTATTTAACACTCACATTGCATTGATTTACGTAGTTTGTTAACCTTTATTATTTTCCGAATTAACTTGGAGGTACTAAGTCTTCCCCATTCATTGGTTTGGATCCATTTATGATCAACTAGGGAGGGATTTTGTTTTTCAATCACTAGGCAATGAGTATTGTCAATTATGGTAGTATTGCCATTGGGTGATCTTCCTCTGGTTTAATCAATGGGTCACTACAATAAGAGTGTTGTTCCTTCTCAATGGTTCCATGGTACTCCAACTCCCTCCTTGCATATATTTTAGTGAGAAGATTTTGTTGTGGTTTCTTCAGGTTATTGTTAAACTATGAAAGAAACTAGTACTCTTGTCACCCTCCTTCAGCCACTGAATTCTTGATTGTTGTCCCCAAAGTGTCTCCTCTCGTGTAGCTCTGCTATCCATATCCTCTTGTAGAATTGCCCCGTGATTTTTTAATTCAATTGTGATTCCTTTGACTATAATCTCCTTTAGGCATCCTCCATCCTCATCTCTTAATCTCGTTGGGCGTAGAAAATGTTTCCAAATGCCTCTATATTCCAGGTCTCGAGTTTTGTGTTGAGATTTTTCAATCTTTGTTGGAATATACATCTTTTGGATTGGCATTCCTCCAACTGTTTCCCACCGATACTTTGTGTTGCAGAAAATCAAGATGAGTTAGTTTGAATTTTTTAAGATGAAATGGGGAGGCTTTGGCAAAGCCGTGGTTGTCCCATTTTAAAGTAATCAACTAATGATTAGATCCCGCAATTGGAAGAATTTTAGCCTCCATGTCTGTCACTCATCTTAGGTAGGATTCCAAGACTAGGAACTGATCAAGGCAATCTGCAACCTGCAATGGGCCACTCCTTATGTTGTTCCAAGTGTGGCATCTGTTGCTTGCTTGCATGTCTACTATTCATAGCTCTTCAATAACATATTTGAAGCATTTGTTGTCCTCATTGAGCCAATGATTACCTCCCCATTTCTCATTCAGAGTTGTATCATATTGAAGTCTCCCCCAACAATCCAAGGTGGGTTTTGGTGCACTGCTCCTAGGGCTTGTATGGAGTCTAAAAACTCATTTTTCAAAGTTGGGTTGGTAGGGCCATAGACACTAGATTATATAATCCCACTTTCCCTAGATCCTATTTCTCTGAAGTTTGTTGTGATGAGTCTATTTGTCATTGTAATATCCCATAGGATTTCCTTTACCAAGGTCCATAAAATAACCATTCCTCTTGAGAAACTTTCCAAATTAATTGCCTTGGCTTCACAACCCCACCTAATCTTCTTTGTATTCATAACTATTTCTTCTTTGTCACACTTGGTCTCCTAAATCACAATGATTTATGGCTTCCCCTTTGTTAGTTCGTTCTTGAACATCCTTTATTTCCCTTTCATGATAAACCCACGCACATTCCAAGATATTACTTTCATTTAAATCGAGGGTTGGGTAAGGATATATCCCTCCACATGTACCTTATTTCTACCAGCATTAACAAATTGAGCTCCCTTAGTTTTTGTTTCATTGTTCTTCATTCTTTCCTTTGCTCTTCCTTCCTGGTTTTGGAGGTTCAAGGTTATTCATTTTTATGCCCAAGCCATGTTGTTGTCCCTATACTTGACTTGTGGTTGTTGTCTTGCTTTTCCCTTTGCCTAATTCCTGTTGAAGATGTTGTAGCTACTCCTTATCAAATTCTCTAGGTGACCTTTCCCATATTTTTCTAAAAGTGTCGAAATATCTACCTCTACCGTTTCTACATCCTCCTGTTGTTCCTTAGTTTCCTCCTTCAATTCCTCTTGACCTTCCTCTTCCTCCTCTGTTTCAAATTGTCCATGCATTGCCTTATTTTGTGACATTGTTTGGCTTTGAGTTGCCTCCCCTTCAATGTTTTCTATTTTCTTCCTTTTAGGGTCAATATCCATCTCCTTGCGAGCCTCCCCTTGAGCAGGTGTTGTTTCTTGGTTTTGACCATGGATTGTCTCTTATGCTCCTTATGACTGTTGCTTTGGGTTTTTTCATCGGTATTGTTTCCTTCTCCTAAGGGTCGGATGTGAGAGAATGTAAATGGTTTGTATCCTTTAAGGTGGCACTCACAATTGTTTTCTAATATTTTTTTCCCTTAATTATGCTTGCTTTGGAATTTTGTGAATCCTTCTTTATCAATTTCCTCCCCCATTATTTCCACAAGTGCACTAAGTTGAGGGGGTAATCCCTAAATAAGTGACCATGTCCATGGCACTTCCAACATTGGAATGGTGCATGCTCATAATCAAGGGTTTGTGCACACTCAATATCTTGAAAACTAATATCGATTGATTTTGGAAGAGCTACAGATAAATTCATATAAGCACATATTGGAGTGTAGGATGTGTACTTACCCTCCTTGGTGACTTATGAGATTTTGACAAAGCTCGCAAGTGTGTTTCCTCTTTCCAGGACTTTTATGGTAGTGAACAAAGGCAAATCCACATATGGCCTTGGGTAAAGTCTTCCCTGTTTGTGTACTTACCCTCCTTGGTGACTTATGAGATTTTGACAAAGCTCGCAAGTGTGTTTCCTCTTTCCAGGACTTTTATGGTAGTGAACAAAGGCAAATCCACATATGGCCTTGGGTAAAGTCTTCCCTGTTTGGGATTAACCTCTTTGTCCAGTATCGAAGATGCATGCCAATTGAGTTAAAGAAGCAAGGACACTCTTTGAAGATCCTCTCTTTATTGTTTGTGCTTGTGAAAATTTCTATGAAGATTCCCTTAGACTTGAGTTTGAGATCTACATTGCCCTTGGGTTTCCATCTTGTATTTACCAACCAGGTAAGTGCTTGTTTGGAGGGAGAGATCCCTATGAACTTGTTGATAATAGCATGGTCATTTATATTTTAGCCGTGATCTTCTATTTTGGGGATGTTACCTCATATTGTGTGTTCTCATCTCTTTTCACCCTTTCCTTTGCTTATTTTGCCACTTGTTGTCATTTAACTTGTTCCTCCCATTACCATTGTTTTGAAAAAAAAAATGATACAACCCCCTTATGGAAATTGTAACCTCTGTCTCTAGTGCTAACGTTCATCACCAAACCCTAATTGCAACTAATAAATGGGGAGACTAGTTCCCAATTCAATCCTTCTTGAGCATTTAGTGACTACACTACTATTATGCCTTTTATCTCTTTCGTTCTAAAGGAATTTGGGGAGGCTATCATATACTCTTCTTTCATTTTATCTCTCCGCTTCCACCTAAATATGCAAAGGTATAACAATAACAACTATATATGGCTGAATAATCCAATACACATGATTCTTGGGTTAGAAAGAGTTACTATAATACCCTTCTTAAAAAAAATATTTGCGGATTGTGTAGTTGGTTATAAAACGCTGCAACATGAATTGATACAATAACATTTTCCGTGCATTTCACTAGTTTCAATCTAACCGAAGTTCCAAAAGGCACAATTTCAAGGTTTAGGGTCGACCTCGCTCTCGGTTTCCCAACTAGAGGGAAGACGCTACAAGCACCAACGGGTTGAGGATCGAACCTGGTCCGTGGACGTAAACTCCCACCGGACATTAACCTGACCTATGAAGACGAGACAGTGCATCGTCTGTCGGAATACACGGGATACAGCAGCTATATGCCCGCGTCAGAGCTTCGAGATTACGCAATTTCATTTTTGGCAACCCGTTCGAGGATAAGGCGAGGAAAAAGAAATCAACTGTTGTCGAGGCGCCGAGGCGAGAGCTTTGCTCCAATGGCCCTGTTTGTTTGTCATGCACTGATTAAGCCGCCTGCTCACTTGAATTTCATACCCTTTCACAGTTGCACTAATTCAAGTGAGTGAGTTTCTGTATTTCGGCATCCTCGTCTTTGCCACAGGGGCATCATTTCTCTAAACTAGTTCATACTAATATAAGCTTTCATGCGATGCAGGGTGCAATTGGGGATTCGACCCACAAGTTCGCTGTGCGTTAAGATTATCCGTGACTTCACATCCCAGGACAAAATGCAGAGCTTCGGAATCAGGTAAACTAGAAGTGGCCTGTTCGTCCTTTTTCATAAATCTAAATTGCAGACATCGTGCAAGCGTGCAAGACACACAGTGACGAGTCTAGAAGTTTTAAGGGGTTCTGTGGTGTAGCAGTGATGAATTGAAGCATATGTTGGGCTGCAGAGAGAGTTGCAGAGTTGAGTAAGAGACAAATGAAATCGACGGACCTATTGGCGGAGCTTCTCAAGACTGACAACCGCCAGCAGTTTGCTCAAGAACACGTGGATTCACTCACGGAAGACTTTTTTCTCGTGTCATCCACGTTCATGGAGATGGTATTTACTACATATACCCTACATCCATCTTAACTCATGATCCAATTCATAAAGTGCCCCAGAGAGATGTAAACACTCAAGGTGCCAACCTCAATGGTATTGCACCATATTTACCCACATGGAGGTTCGGGGTTTGCACCTTGACCCTCCTTTGAGATCTTTATTTATTCGCGTAAAGTAGTTTTTATTCCCAAGGACAACGACCATTGGCTGGATGCTGGGTTCCTACCCACTGCTGCCCGAGGACACTGGACTTGTGTCTCTTCTCGACATTGGGCCATTTGCTTATGCGTTATGCATCTTGTTATGAGCTTTTCTTACTACCGTTGTATGCCCAAAGGGCTGACTGGTATATAGGGCGTTTTTGGTTTGTAACCAGCCCGATTTAAGTTTTCGCTAGTGGTTGTGGTTGCTAATTTTGTATTTATTTATTAATAAATGTGAAATGTGCATTACGATATAAATGGTCAAAGGAAGCATTTTATATTAAAAAATGGATCTTTTTATTTTTTCCCATTCAATACCTATACAGTTCACATACCTATACAGTTCACATATGTTTTTTTTCCCATAAGTTCCAGAAAAGTATTGTTTTCCGAGACTATTTAAGGGCAATGACTGTAAAATTTCTGGCCTTGGGTGTCGGATAACTAGTGTCCAATATTTATTCAATTCCACCATTGGTCATTTTCTGATCAATGCCAGAAAAGTGAATGAATGCCAATTGAAAAACAAAACATCCATACTAAAAATAAAAGAATACTGTATTTCCCTGAAAAAATTAATCACTGAATTTACAATAAAAACAAAGGCTATTTTCAGACCATTTCTGTAAAAAGTAAAGGTCTAGCAACCTTTGGAATGTAATTTTCTATGTGACGACAGTGTCACACGAATACGCGCACAAAGTGTTAAAGTTCTACCTCTTACCTGGGATATAGAATGCACCTTACTTTTCTTGTTGCGTGCATAGTTGACTTTTTTTTGGTAAGGCCTTAGGGTTCTTCCATACCTGGAACCATTTCCGTTACAGGCAGGGATGTTAATAGGGTTTCGTTGTTTAGGGTTGAAAACCACAAGTTGCAAACCATCATGGTCCATTGCTAGCCATAGGGAAAAAATGTTTAGATTGAAGAATAGTAAAGCCATTGGGGTCGAAGGTTCAAACTTTCAAGTTATGGTTGTTTTGTGTTTACATTGTTATTTCTAGGGTTTTAGTGTTTTCAGAAGAAAAATGTTTAGATTGAAGAATAGTAAAGCCATTGGGGTAGAAGGTTCAAACTTTCAAGTTATGGTTGTTTTGTGTTTACATTGTTATTTCTAGGGTTTTAGTGTTTTGTTATGGTTGTTTTGTGTTTACATTGTTATTTCTAGGGTTTTAGTGTTTTTCATAAGAGTGAGCACACCAACAAAAACTCATTGCTGAAGGACTCTAGTAACTGTGAGTCTCATCAGACAACACACAAGGATTTACCTTTATATATATATATATATGTCTATTTGTCTACCTACTAGTGAATAACGCAGTGAACGATCTAGGCACCCCACCAGTTCCCCCTCGAGACACTCGACTATACTCAACTTTCTTCATTTAGCCTCGGATGGTAGGAGAGATAGGTTCATTCTATGACAGACCTATTGTCCTTTCTTCTGGTTCCTCTTGTCCACAGATCTTCTCCTATGGTACATCTCATCATCAGAGCAGGTCTCTGAGCTGGGGGTCAAGGGTTCTTCATGCATCGGAGTAGATTTTCATGCATCGGAGTAGATCCCACTCTCTACTATACCTTATTGCACTTTACGTATTTTACTTTCTCCATCTCACCTTTTATTGGAGACCTTTTGGTACTCTTGCACTGTATTGACATCATTGTACTCAACAGTCTATTTGACCTATTTTTGTGATCATTAGTTGGACATTAATAAAATTATCTTATGTTATCTATTGATGAATGAAAAGTACTTTGGGACTAGCCTTTCTAGTGTTGAATATATATGTGGGGGCACACGTGTGCACATACTCTACTATTCTTTTGCCCTCTTCAAAGCTGCATCTTATTTTTTTAAAGTAATTAAATCTTAAGAAAAATAATAAATTGGTGGGATCTTGCCCATGCGTTCCCAGAATGAAAAGTACTTTGGGACTAGCCTTTCTAGTGTTGAATATATATGTGGGGGCACACGTGTGCACATACTCTACTATTCTTTTGCCCTCTTCAAAGCTGCATCTTATTTTTTTAAAGTAATTAAATCTTAAGAAAAATAATAAATTGGTGGGATCTTGCCCATGCGTTCCCAAGTATGGGACATTCGAAACTAAAGTGGCAGGAAATGGCTTTTTAGAAACATGATCAGCTGGGGTCCAGTAAGGGAAGTTGGGCTAGACTTCTTAAGCAACATAGGGAAACCAAGAAACGTGTTTCCAAAAATGCGAAGAAAACTTCCAAATAAAATCTATCATTATTTTATCAAATTTTAAATTTCTATTAATTTAGACACAAAACAATAAAATACAATCTGTAACTTGAATCTCAGTGCTATGCATTGATGAAAATAATTTCCGTTGCCAAATTAAAATTTGAAATTTCAAATCAATATTCATAAAAAATAATTTCCATTGCCAAATTAAAATTTCAAATTTCAAATCAATATTCATAAATTATAGTAAGATTTAAGGATGAGAAAGTATAAAAGTGCCTAAGGGCAACATCATAAATGACAAGATTTGTAAATTTTAATACCAAAAGCAATAGGAAAGCGTCGAATCATCAAGTGCATGACTGCTCTCATTTGGTGCATCATCAAGATCATCATCGTCATCTATTGACAATGACTAATACACTTCCTCCTCCATTGGAAAGTTAATGATATTAAACAATCCATTTTCTGTTGGCAATCTCCTCCTCTTCGTCAAGTTGCAATGCATCCTCTATAGCAACATCCTGATAAATTGTGTGTCCTTGGAAATAGCTCGGTTTTGTTTATTTCCATAGTTGTAGGATGCTAAGTATTTAGACTAAAACTTTTGCTCTATCTGCAAGTGGCTTATTCCTTTTCATTAAGTGAATAAAATAATATGTGCTCCAATTCCTCTTACACGTAGAGGAATCAGCAACCTAGGACAACAATCAAACCATTAACTATTGAATACTTTGATGTCATTTACATGCTTCATCCGCCAACCAACTAGGTTTGTTTGGGCCATTATGTCATTTACATGCATCATTCACCAACCAACTAAGTTTGTTTGGGCCATTGTTTTTCTACCATCCTATGCAGATTTGACCTGGATCTATTCCTCAACATAGAAAAAGGAAAGAAATCGTAAGAGGTTAGTGTGGGCCTTCCAAGAGATGGCGAGAATGTGGGTACCTAATAAGCACGGTTTACGTTTGAGCCCTGAGTTTCACTAGTGCAAAATAAATACAAAACATAGAAATTGTGTTCTAATGAGATTGGTCTCTTCAAGAGGATGCAATTTTGATAAAGCTTTACTGAATCCTTCTTTTCATCTACATCATCTATATGTGGGATCCAATGGGCATGCCTTCGTGCTGATTTAGGATTCAAACCATATGTTGTTATATACACTTGAGAATTGAATTTACACCAACCCTAAAAAAAAACTGATCTTGTCATAAAGTACTCTACTTGAACATTTAGGCCCTTTAATTGCCTTTATGATTTTAGCTATCGTATTATCCTTTGTTTCATAGACCTCTCGTGAAGTAAGAACATAGGTATTCAAATATCCAATGGCCATCACAACATGTTACCTGAAGACCATAATGTAATCTTAGGTCATGTTACCACACAATCTAGCACCTAGTGCAAAGCCTTTACAAGGCACTAAGACAAGTGGAACATGGAAGATGTCGCCACTGTTACCTAGGAAACAACTTCCCTCTTTTTTGTGAAGGAATAGTATCAACATAAGGGAGGCTTCCCCAGTAGCCTCCAAGAATCCCTAGGCAAGACACAATCAAGTCTAGGGCCCCTTGGGATGACTACGCACACTACCACTAAGACGAGGATAAGCAAGGTAAATAAGAGGTGGTGGATAAAGATAATTTCCAGATTTGGAGTGTTCAAGCTTATAGGAGAGAAGGCTTTCCAAGTCAAGTATGAGTTTAGTAGGGTTCCCAAATACTAGAAATAAAAAAAAGGTCTAACGATGAGGTAAAACTTGCAAGAAATATGTAAGATATCAACAGTAAATAAAGTGATAACAGCAATAAGAAAATGATTACAGCAGTAAAATAAATGATCTCTAATAGTATAGAGATTATTTCAGCAGTAAAACATATAATTTTCAACAGCAGGAAAGGTAATTTTCAGCAGTATTAAATGTATAACAGCAGTAAAACAGTAAATTTTCAGCAGCAGTAAATTTATGACAGCAGTAAAATAGTCAATTTTCAGCAGTAAAAAGATATCCCTTTGATGATGAAATGATCCAGTAAATTATAGGGCTAAATACTGTGTTAAATTAGGGTTTAATTTACCAACAAAATCAGAAAAATCAGCAGAAAAAATCAGCCCTAAAACCCTAGAAGTTTTGACTTAGATAGCTGTAGTAACACTTTAGAAAATTAATTTAGGGTTTCAACAATGAGTTTAGGTCAATAGTATGCCTAAACATCTTAGACGCCTTGGTTTCTATGGCTGAAAATGAAATTTTGTAGCAAATAAACCCTAACCCTAACCCCAAAGTAGTACACTTCCACAATAATGATTGACTATTATGGAGAAAAAGGACTAGTGCCTACTATTTTGGGCATATGTGGTCAAAAATAGATTCTTCTTTGGGAGAATGAAGTGGATAATTTTAGGGTGAGGCTTAGAGGTTGCCCACTACTAACCCTAGGCAATCCTCTTAAAATTTTGGGGGGATGATACAAGAGAAGATTCCTCCACTTGTAAACCTGCCAAGGATTTTGACAAGAAGGGTTTGTTAAAAAATGATCCAAGAGTTTGAAGAACCACGACTTGAGAAACAACATCAATCTAAAAATGCATGATTAAACAAAACCACAAGACGAAAAGAGAACACTTACTCAAAACATCTTTCATCCATTAAGACCCTAATTTCCATGTCATCCAAGTAGTAAGAGATCCACAAACACAGCCCCCCAAAAAGTCGCCCTAGTTAACCATCCATAGCATTCTTCATGATAGAGAACAAATAGAAGTAGACAAGTAGTGATAAATCTCCACAAGTAGCAATGATTTGAAAGTGAGAAGTGCTTCACTTATTTATATGAGAGATCTAACACCCTTCTCACACAATGCAAGCCCTAAAAACATAAAATAATGCCTTTATCTCTCATAAACCCTAGATATAAGGCAACAATACATAAAATCATCATGATACATGAATGGATAGGTCTTGTTTCCGCCTTTATACACACTTAGGCTAACGTGGAAGAAATATTCAATCCACTCAGTGTCTCCTTGGGGGAAAGTCATGATTCAAGGTGTTGTCACCTGATACTCGATTCCTCCATCTAGGCCAACTCTTAGCAAAGCCAAGGGGGGTATTCCCTAACAAAATACTACAGCTTTTAAGCTACTCTAAGCTAAGAAACCACTCTAGGAGTTTATTGCAGAATAAAACATTTAAAGTGAGGCATTCAATAGATTCTTTCAATAGACAAGATAATGATTGTTGTCCAACCATAGAAGATACATGCATAATAAAGTAAAGGATACAATATATGCAATTTTTATAACAATTATTAGACAATCACATTGAGAATGAAATAATGCTCATGAAAATAAAAGTTGTAACCATAAAACCAGTTCCTTAAAGGCATCATGGGAGATTGTTGAACATGTGTTTTATTAAGTTTTATTGAAGGTAGATTAATGAAGATGTGTGTAATATTCCAGATATAAAAAGTATGTAGAACATAAATAAATAACTAGAAATGGAAGATGAACAACAATATAACCATAACAACACCACAATAATACCAAAATGATACCAAAATAACACCAGAAAGAATACTTTGATTACTGAGAGCAATGTTCACTTGCCTCTTCGAGGGGGAAACC
>CBVK0100286187.1:0-23256 GCA_900067695.1 Picea abies | reverse complement strand
GCTCTTCCGATCTCACCTAATAACTCTTCCTCGAGAGCTATCTTTTTTATTGTGCACAACACTACCCGATTCTCTTCGCGTCCCTCATATATTCAATTCGGTTGCTTGTTTGTTGTCCTAGGTCATGTCTTGTTTATAAACCCTACGATATTGCCAGAAGCTTTAGGCCTTCCATCAATATAGATAGTCTCTCCCTTATTTTTATCATTGTTTATTAGTTGTATATAATTTGCGGCGAGTGCATATCTCTACATACTTCACATGTTACGGACCAGCCGCATCCAATCGTTATAATTGTAACACGGTGTGACATAGTCCATCAATTCAGTTACGGTATTGTATTTTATATTTATTCCATCCATGGAAAATAGCCCAAGGCCATGCAAGGAGGATGGTGCAATATGATATGTCCTATTGTTGAAAATGAAGTCAGTGTCTAATGGAGGCAGTTCCTTTGGTACTCATTGTTTCACTAGATGCTTATACATGAGTGGCACCTCTATGTTTCCTATGCTCTCATCATCATAATAGAATGATCCTCCTTCGGCAAGAAAAAATTTCTTGCGTCTACGGGATTTTCTTCTGACTTTTTCACTTCTGGTCCTTGTTTGCATATCATATCTACTAGATGCAGTCCCATTTCCTTCTATTTTTCCTAAGCTTCCCTCACTCGAGGAAGAAATATCTGACAGATACCTGTTTGGTTGTACCTTCAGTCGCATGTGCATGTGTTGTTAGTGAGTAGTCCATCCTCATCCTAGTTCCATTTTTTGAACTTTTTTTTCTATATTCAAAGTTCTAAATAAATTTTGTATATCTTTAGTTTTGGATGCACAATTAGAGGGTGCAACTACCTAAATTAGTAGGGGCACTTATGCATTTGGATTCCCAACTTAGTGAAGGGTATGAATCTCTAGGTGGGTGCACCTTAATTCGACTCGCTTATCCATGAAACCAATATGCACTATGGTTAGATTTCACACTACAGAATTTTTTCCATGCATTTATATTCATTGTACTTTTCTTATTACTAGTTTATAAAGGGGAATTAAGGAAAACCACTTTATGGTCCAAGAGTTGAGTTTTGAGCTATAGCTTTAGCTTTCTATTTCAGTTTTAATATAAAATCAATGATGATGTTTTGAATCTTTATATTAGAATGTTTGTTGTTTTAATTATCAATGGCATGTGTTTGTAGGTTAAAGTAATCTATAACATAAATTTTGATAAGTTTTTCAACTTTAGTGATCTATAGTTTTAGGTTAGTTTTTAGAGTGCAAAATCTTCTCAACATGGTCAAATGTTTTATGGTATTAGAGTGCATTTAATGAAACATTCTAGGAATTTGTGTATGTATAGTAGGGATGCTACCTATGATAGGGTGATATTGAAAGGTTTTAGGGATGAGATGTTAAAGATGTGTTCTTTATAATATCATTGTGGTCTTGTGATAGGTTTCTTTTGGGTTGCTGACATATTTTGTTTAGCAGTTTGTTCCAGGAGCAATGGTATGACTACATTTAGTCTTAGACATGAATACAAATTTTAAATTTCCCTCTAACTTCATCCCATGGAAGTGTTAAGCATAGATGATGTTGGAAGACCATGATCTTTGGTATTCTATGGAGATGGTAGAGTCTACCAATCATGTGTTGTTAGTAGAACATAAAAAGAAGATGGAAAATAATTAGGGGTAACACCCCTAATTCCAAGGATTCAAACAAAACTTTTCATTAAAACTATGCTTGTTGTAGATGCATTGTAGAGAAAAATATCATCACCTTTCCATATGGAACAAAATGGACCCTGAAAAACGACCATTTGTACTAGATATGCTTACTCAAGTTGATGAAATGCTCATAGAAAGAGTGAATCCAGTAATGCAAGTAAACCACACAAGTGGTGGACAATACAAATATAGTATTTACACTATCAATTTCCCATAGTACATGAGTACAATTGTCACTTACTTGCCTCACCAAATTGAGGACTTGGACATCTTGCTTGTGAGAAGGAAAAACTCTTACCAAATATATTATGTTTTTTTTGTTAGTAGATATCGCATTATGGAAAGTTTGAAGTATAATTTAGAACATGATTCTTATTATAAGGATGTCCAACTAACCTAACCACAATTTCTTATTTTCCTACTGAACTTACAAACATACCTCCCATGATTCACCTTGTCACAAGTAATATTCAAGAAACACAAAATAGCCACATAGAACTTCACAAGAGATACAATGCCTCTATTAACCCACAAGACTAGAAACCATTATATTTTGTATACATGCTCCCAAATGAATGTAGAGAGATAGAAGAAATAAAGATCTACTTGTAATCTACATATTACATATCCACTAATTCCATTGATTGACCACTTGTTGGTTTGTCACCTATCAATGAATACAACACAAATAGACTCTTTTATATGGTTTTCCCCACCCCCTTCCCCTTAGGGGCTACCATGTTCAAATAAACATGAATTAAGGAAATTGAAATGCAATATTATGCTTCACACCTATTCAATTACCATGATAATATATTTGGTAGACCTCCTAGATTTTTTTATTTCTTGTACAACTTTATGATGTGCCATCATAGCCAAGCAAAAACTGTTGCCTTTATGAATAAAAACATTGAGTACAATTGTCCAACATATATTGGAGATATTTTCCATGACTTTCAACACTACCTAACGACACACTCACATAACAACTTATGCACTTTGACTCGTCTATCCATGGAACAAGATCATGATAAAACAAATCAAGGAATGAACTAATAGATATGATCACACAACTAGGCACTCCAACATTGTTCTTTACACTTAGTGCAACAATCACCAAATGGAATTATTTACACAAGGTCATGACCGACAAAGCTCCATATAATGCAAATGAGCAATGTGATTTGAGAATTCAAAAAATTATCATAAACCCACATCTCACATATTTGTATGTGCACCATAGATTCACAATCTTTCATGAAGAGGTATGGGAGAAATGCCTCCATGCAAAATAATACTAGTACAAGTTAGACATCTAACCCTATTTCCCACACTCTTATTAACTAAAACTCTTGTCTTCACATGCATCTTCTTATAATTCTTGTTTCATGTTGGTATCAATGGAGGAATATATGGTCCACCCATATTCATAGTTTCATATGGTTGGAAAATGCACAATATATGAACACACTTCATTGGGAGGAACTAATTGGTAAATTCTACAAAATATTTATTTGATAAATATGTTATATCTTGAAACTCATGATATATCCACCATAGGAATATCCAATTCCATCACTTAATTATTAATGATACCTACATGCTAAGAATAGTATAAATATTCACATCCAATCCACTTCAATACTATGAGGAACTATTTAACCATGTTCAACAACACACAAAATCCAATGAATATTCATATTTTCAAAAGAAAGGTTCCACCCTTAGCTGTTGGTATAAAGTTCCATGGGAGTTTCATGCTACATCTGCCATGTTCATTGACAAGCATGATCATAAAAAATACAACCCTACTCAAAATGATGATAGATTAAAAATCCACAAATATGATATATTTACTTCCAACATGTACTCTCTCATCATGTTGTGCTAAAGTACATTTCCAAGTATGCATTTAAAGCAAAGGAAAATTCAGAAATTTATCACCATATGCTAACCAAAATCCCCCAAGTTGCGGATACACAAGACCCTGTTGTAATTGCAATTCAAAATTTCTTTATGAAAACTATTGGTGAACATGATCTAGGATCATAAGAAACATGCCATATGATAAAAAAACTTCCCTTAACAAATTGTAGTCGATAATGTCTTTCCTTGAATGTGATTCAAAATATTTTAGGCATGTCCCACTTGATGCAAGTGACACTCTTTCAGCACGAACACTCATTGACACATACATGAAATGACCTATTTCTCTAGATCCATTGCCACTTATTGATGTTGCAAGAAATTGGTCCTTTGATGCTCTTCAGACAAAGGAAAAGTGGAAAAAAAGGGAGCACACCATGATTGTCCATGTTTTTCACCAATACTTTACAGTTCCTTCTATATATTCAGATTGTTATAGCCTTGAAGGTTAGCTCAAGCAGCCTTGATCCAGATGTGAGATATCTCCCCTGAAGTTTCAGAGGTCAAAATTTCAACTCCCTTAATCCCCTTGAGGTTTGGATCCATACTTAGGGTCGACGGTTACCTCGTTTACCATGCATGGATCACGGGGAAGTAATCGAAGGTTTTTTCACATGATGTTTTACCTAGGAAAAAAAGATGTAGATTATTATTCCAATTTTTTTTGGAGTGATATCTTTCTCTACAAACATTTTCATAGTATTCCCATTGACATTGGTTTCTCCAATTAAGAAATTATTTAAAATTCGGAACAAATAAAAAACTCATATAATCCATGGCATATTAACTAAAAACTTGAACAACCTCGAAACAATGATTCTATAGATATTCTTGATGATGAAATGCATTTCAAATGTCCCATAGAATTATATGAATGGGAAATCCTATATCATCTCCACTCTAGCAACACCATCCAACTTAGTGACCTCGACATGCTTGGTCATTGTGAATTTGACAACAACCATGATTGGAACTATTCCTCTATCCTTGCATACTTACAAGAGACAATGATACATTTCATAAACTTCAATTCCTTAAACCACCAGTTTCAACATGTTCAATGTTAACTCTTCCATTCCCCCTTCACAATACTCCTTATCCCCCACCCAAAACTTAGCTTACAACATTGTTCTAACCCACTTTACAAAAAATGAAAAAAACCCTACACTAATAATGATCATCCACGATACTATGGGCATATAAAAGTCATACTTAATTGGATGCATTAAAGTGCACTCCTAATAACCTCGATCAATAAAATCAATCCCTTGCTACTACTTACTCTGATTAGTGTTGTAACAACCTTTAACATACAAAAAAGTTGAATGCTTGTTCTAATTTAAAAACTTGCATCCCATTGAACATTACAATAATTCCTTTATTGGCAGTCAACTCTCTTAGTACTTTACTTTTGTTATTCCAAGGTCCAATTTATCACTTTCAATCACAAAGGTTTTCTTGGATTTTTTGAATTTTCATACCCTTGAATGGGAGGTTTCCTTTTTCTAATTTTATGAGTTTTGGTCAAACCATTGAGAACTGAAGTTGCATTTTGAAAACTAATTGAACATTTATATGCTTGGATTAAGGTTTCCAACATTGCCTTAACATTCTACTTACTTTGACAACATCTTCATAATTATAAGACATAAGTTAGGTATGAGCTATTTGTTACCTCTTTATTCCCTTTTATTTTAATGGTATCCATATTTTGTATTGATCATTTAATGAGGAATTACCCCGGAACTGATTCCATTAGACACAGACTCAATCCTAATTCCAACTAAGGAGAAACAACAACACACGCTAATTAATCTAGGAGTCAATCATGCAAACAAACCTTCTCACAAAGAAGCTCTAGTTGCTGATGGAATCCAACATCGCAGGATCGATGCGTGAAGGGGTTGAGTTTCAGCGGGTGGGAAAGTTACATTGACAGCGGGTGGGAAACTCTCCAAGGAGTCTGAGTGAGTCTATCCAACGTCAATCCCAGGTACAACACGACCTTCCTTGTGCTATCACCTTGGGTAGGAAGTCTAATAGAGTATGGCCTCTATGGTACCACCTACTATACCAAAGTAGAGGGGGGGCATTCAACAATCGACACCAATACCAACAAAGAAGGTTTGATTACTCTGTTGGCCCCAATGTGACCTCGTTCTTTACCCTTGTGTTAGAAGGGCTTCCCAAAGTCAGTGATATAGCAATTGGATTTCACTCCCTAACTGCTTTATGTTTTTTTAGAAGCTTTGGAAAGTTATTCTCACAATCCTATTCCAAATATCTACACCTAAGCTAAGATGGGTTTGAAGAGCCCTATAAAATTTGCTAGATAAATTTTAATTAGCGCTTGATTTTAGGTTGTTGTTACTCAAAGGAGTGGTCGTGAAACTGATGGTGTTTCGACTCGACTCTTTAAACCATGGAAGAGGAAAATGAAATGAAATAAATGAAAACTAGCTATGGGAAGGAGCAAGAGGTTTTAAGCAAAGAAATAATTTCTTGATATTTTACTATGTGTGCACTGCTAATGACATAAAGTATGAGCTAATTATCCAGATAAATGGAAGCAAAATGACCCAAATTTTAAAAATACCATGCAAATGTCATAGTTCACTTAGTACACCTATACAATATTGAATCAAATGTCATCATTTCTAAAATAGTAAACTTTTATGATTATAGAGACCATCATACACATATTAAATACTCATAAGGATCATGGGGGCTTCACCTTGTTGACAAATATCTTATCATGTTCATTCATAAAGGGGTTTTTTTAATTATGAACCCACATGTGAATAAATGTGTTCGCGTCAAACAATGAAAAGAACAATGTAATAAAGAAAAAATGATACAAATCCTTGTTTCATAAGAGGAATGTCACATAAGGATTTCAAATTTTTATGTTCTCTGGAAATTCTTAACCTTTCCAAGACATAAGAGGTGTAAACATGGCGATCTTAGTACCCAAAAAATCTATGTTCCTACAAAACAAAGGTTAACAAATTTCCTTAAGTAGGGAAGGGAGCCCAAGAAAAGTGTAGTCAATACAAATAGTTTGAAATATGAAATTATGACGTTCCTTTCAGATGCGATGAATATGATGGAGGCTAATTTTGCTAAACAAACATAAACACTGCAATAAAAAAATCAAGCCATGCAAAACAAGATTGTGTAATTAGAAAAGAAAAATCAACAAGACAAATTCAACAAAGAGGAAATAATGCTTGGGATGAGTCTAGGAAACCTTAATACAATCAAGGAGTTCCAAATCCATTGGGTGCTAACAATGTTGTTGACCATGAAATTTTACCATGGTGCAATCCTTGTGGCCTACCACATGATCAAAATACTTGCATGGTATCCAAAGAAGTTTTTCAACAAGTCGGTGATATTAACAAGGATGGACCTAGTGACTTAAACAACTATATTGTGGGTGAGTGGCCTAACATGATCAATAATTTTTCCAAATATCCTAATGAAAAATC
The DNA here is from genome assembly GCA_900067695.1 of Picea abies. Classification (NCBI taxonomy): domain Eukaryota; kingdom Viridiplantae; phylum Streptophyta; class Pinopsida; order Pinales; family Pinaceae; genus Picea; species Picea abies. The sequence continues at coordinate 16,110 of CBVK0100286187.1, read as the reverse complement.
GAAAGGAGTCAAGGGAAAGGGTCTAGATTTAGTTACCATTGCCAGAGATTTAGCACCCAAACCATCCCACGAAGAGATAAGAAGGAGGATCTGAGAGAAGGATTGGGTCACATATCAATGAAGGGGTATCATTAATGTCCAAATGGGATATGGGATCCATGACTAGGTTATTTATGAACCAATAATTAGTATTAATGTCTAACCAATGTCAAGGGAGAGAAATAATGGCCTTATGTCCTAAATGAAGATTCTTAAGTCAAGCACAAAAAAGAAAAACCATGAAGATTCTCAAGTTATTTCATTGAAATCATCCTTGAACCATGACACATGACCTTCATAGGGTATCTTTGGCCTACTAGAGGGATATGGGTGGCATGATTAAACCACAAAAAGGGCCCTAAAAAATAACATCTCTCGGTTCCACACATGGCATAGTTATTGGGTACATCATCGTTAGGGTTTTGTAGCACTTGAGTGGGATATGAGGGCCTTAAATGTCACTTCTTAGGCTCAATAACCATTAACAACACCCAGAAACCACAACACAATCCCTCTCTCGGGGGTCCTTAGCATCAGAGTTGGATAAGGACACCATTAGGAGGTTGTTTGCAGTAAGGATAGGTAGAGAGGCCTTAACCAACACATCACTCATTTGTAATATTCCTTGAAGGCCTCCAAGGTGGATACAGGTGCCATGAGTAGGTTTTGTTCCCTAGAAATGGGTCTTAACACCTAAAAATGGTTAATGGGGGAGTAAAGGACGTAAGCCATAATTGAACTTTCTCAAGCTCATGTGCCATGAACAACACCTAGAAACCATGACATGAGCTCTCACTTCAATGTCTTTGGCCTAAGATTTGGTCATGAGTTCCATTTACATGTTTTGCATACTACATATGGGTCTCGGGGCCTTGACCATGGTTGTGGTAGGGAAACAAGCCTCAATCCCTTAACCATGTTCAAGGGAGGGAAACAACAAATCAAGCCCCAAACATATCATATCTATATCAATCACCATGAAAAAGTCCTCAGGTCACCACACAAGACCATGGATGGGTCACAAGACCTTAGCTATCATCAAAGAATTAAAACAAGTGCCTTATAATATTGTTGAATATTTTGAAGCTGATCAAGAGCCTTGAACAAGTCCTCAAACCAACATAACAGAACTTTGGCCTTTAAGAGGGATACATGCATCACAATTAGGTTGTTTACATTGAAAATGGGTGTAGAGGCATAAACATGGAAATTTGGAAACAATGGCCTAAAGCCCTAACTAAACATTCTCAAGCTCAACCACCATCAACAACACCTAAAAACCATGACACGAGTCCTCTCTAGGGAGTATTTGGCATCCAAGTTGAATATGGGTGACACTATGAGGTCTTCTTGATCATCATGGATGGGTCTTAGGTTCATGACTATATTTGATGAAAGGAAACAAGAGTCTTAAACCCTAAACCTTGCTTCTCAAGCTCAAGAACCATAGACAAGTAGTCAAACCACCACATATGACTTATGTAACATATCATTCACCTCCAAGTGGAATTTGGGCACCATGAATAAGTTAGTTTTGAACCAAGAATGGGTCTCAAGGTCTAACCAAGATCAAGGGAGGGAAACAAGGGACTTTCTCCCTAAGTGAACATTCTTAGGCTTAAATTCTATGAACAACAACTACAACCCACACAACTTCTCGGGATATAGTGTTGGACGAGTCCTTGAGCCATCACATAGGATCCTTGTAGGTTATTTTTGGACTATTTGAGGGATACAAGTACCATGATTAAACCAAAAAATATGCCCTAAATAAAAATGTGTTAGACCCCCCATTAGGAATGGTTCTCAGGGCTTTAGTTGGTGTTCTTTAGAATCCAAACCAGGATATGGTGCCATGAGTAGGTTTTGTACAATATAAATGGGTCTTGAGGGTTTAACATGGTTAAAGGGGAAAGACGGGTCTTAAAACCTAACCGAACCTTCTTGAGCTCAAATGAAATGGTTAGGGGAGGAAAATACTTGGACCTTATTCCCTAAACATCAATTCTTAGGATCAATCACCATGAACAACACCTGCAAATTACCATAACACAAGCTCTATATAAGGGGTTCTTAGCATCAGAGTTGGATATGGACTCCATTAGGAGGTTTTGTGCACTGATTATATATAATAGGATCTTGACCATGATCAAGGAAGGAAAACAAGTGCCTCAAGATATTGTTGAATATTCTTGAGCTCGAGAGCCTTGAATGAGTTCTTGAGCCAACACATGAGTCCGTTGTATGGGTTTTTTTCAAGCCTATGAGTGGCATGTGGGAACTATTAGTAGGTTTTATGCATTGGAAATGGGTCTTAATTCCTAAACATGGTCAAGGTGGGAAACAATGAAATTAATCCCTAATTGAACCTTCATGAGCTCAAGTGCTATGAACAACACCTAGAACTATGGCATGAACCCTCACTAGGGGGTCCTTTTCCTGGGGGGTGGATATGGTTTCCATTAAGATGTTTTCCTCACTAAAGACAAATCTCAATGTATTGACCATGATAATAATAGGGAAACAATATCCTTATGATGTAGAATAAACCTTCTAGGCATCATGTGTTGTGAGCAAGGCCTCCAACCATGGCACATTCCCTCTTTGTGAGGTCTTTTACCTTGGAGTGGTCTTCCGGGTGCTATTAGGTGGTTTTGTGCAAAATGGATGTGTTTAGAGGCCTTTACCATGCCCAAATAAGGAAAATAAGTCCTATGCCCTTACAAGAAGTTTTTAGTGTTAAATATTTCATTTTGAAACATGTCAAGGTGAGGGAGTCCTCTCCACCTTAATGAAATTTGGAATTTAAGAAGGATCTAAACTACTTACTTTATGAAATTTTAAATATTGTTTAGCTAACATATACCACTTAAATTTAAGAATTTAAGATTTCTATTTCTATTTCGAATAGTTTGCATTGGTTGTGTCGTTGGTGGACCATATATAAGAAAATGAGAAGATAGTAGAGACTTGGGAAAAAACGGATTTTTTAAGCATGGAGACTGAGTGCTTCAATGACATGGAATTTAGTTTAATAAAAGATATTCCCACAACTTGGATTGCTCAAGACTGGCTTGGGCATCTTCATCAAGAGATTGAAAGAATAATAGATGATATTGTTGGAGATATTACGCACCCACCTAGTTTCATATGTGGTGTATTCTCAAGTTTTCTCTAGGTCTGTAGTGTCTTATGGTTAGATTGAATAACAATTTATTTTCTCTATACATAGTGTCTCCACTAGTGAACTACTTAAGAAATGGAGCACATCTCTCTATCATAACTTCAAAAGTTGTGGATTGCATCATTGAATGTCTTTAAGTAAAACACAATGGAATGACATTGTTGTGTCAAAAAAATACCTATCCCATAGTCATATGCATCATATTCTATATCAAAAGGATGATAAACGCATAGTAGTGTAAGCATAGGTGTAGTGAATAGCTTCAACATCTTCACTTCTTCAAAAACTTGTCGTTGCACCTTGGTCTAGATAATGAAGCCTTGTTTCCTCAAATTCCCTCTTAAGATTTGGTTAAGTTGTCTGGTCAAGTGTGAGAATATTAGAATAAAGAATCTATAGAAATTAACCAATCCCAAAAAAAATGAAGTTTTGTGATATTATTTAGCTCACAACTCATAAATGTGTGCATTCTTATTTAGGAAATGTAGTGGGTATGTGTAGACTTATTTAGACCTCGGTCTTCATAAATGCTAATGACTTAGTCTTCCATAATGCACACTAAGTTTATTATGATAGCTAGGTAGGCCTAGTCACCCTCTTGGGCTGTGTGCCCTTTATCATGCTCCAATTTATCTTCCATAGGTTCTTTCTTTGTAGAGAACTTCATAGAATCACCATCAAGGATAAGTTCGCTATTTCAGTCATTGATGAGATATTAGATGAAATGGTGTTGTGTTCCTTAGTAAGCTCAATATAAAGTTATAATATCATCAAAGTCTTGTTTCATAGTTGCATAGTTGCATAAAGTTGCATAGTTGCATAAGTTGCAGAAGTTGCATAAGTAAGCTCAATATCAAGTTGTTCATTGCATAGTTGCATAAGTTTCATAGTTGCATAGAAAACTTCATAAAATAACCATCAAGGCCATTCACATTCATAAAATTCTATTACTCATATAGTGACTTCACTAAGGAACAAATCCCTATTATTTTAAATGTAATGAATTATTTCTTGGTGGTGAGATAAGAAATGGTGTTCAAGGCATTTAGAAGCCTCATTTGATGGCTCTAGAATGATTACAAGACCTATTTGATACATACATGAACCCAATACAATGACAAATTATGAGTAGGATGTCAAAGCCTATGGTATAAGCTTCTTTATATTAAAAAGAGAAAAGAGGAACCCCATTGGGAATTTCATCTTAGGTTTATCAAATCATGGAAGTATATGCATGCATCATTTAGGCCAAAGGGGTAATTTAGGCCAAAGATGCCAATGCATAGAATAGTGGCTAAGCTATGATTTATACAAGAATTTGTGGTGTCTACTAGGTAAGGGGTTTTGTATTAGAGCAAGTAGGGGTAGGTTGGGTTTTTGAATTGAAAGTTCACTCTCATCTAGAATGTCCACCTGGATCACAAGACCTACATCCACCTTCTACCATTGTTAGTGCATCTGACTCCATAACCCAATTTGTGGACAAGAATAATGCCCCAATCCATAGGCTACACTACATAACAAATTTTTTTGACTTGGGTGCAAAATCTAATTGTGCTAAAAATATTAACCCCCATAGTTTTGTACTTATAAAACATAAAACATTGTGGTTTTGGATCAACCATGATCTATAGTGAAACTACTTTGAAAATTTCTCCATAGAAGATTAATATATACAATGTAGTGATGTGCTTTTTACCCCTTTTGCACTATTGTTGTAGTTTGACTATAATAAGCCATAAAAAAAAATTAAGATTCAATTGTTCAATTTAGGTGATTGGCTTAGCTCATTTGAGCATGAATTTATCTTAAAATATTAGAATTTATAATAAGTGTTTACAAAGGACTATATAGGAAAATAATTAACTACATTTAAAATGGAGAATGTGCAGTTTGGTTTACCTCTATTTAGCATTATTTATATGAGGTCTTCCTCTCTTATATTCTTTCCTTTCCATTGGACATTTATTCATAGTTAATGACTAAAGCACATGTTAGGGAAACATCATCATACCTTTAGCCTTGAAGAGGTGGATGCAATTTTGGGAAAATATTTTGGTTGGTTTAATTCTCTTTATGAGATTCATTTACATGTTGTAGGATGAGCCCCAACAAATATCCATGAACGAGGGGGTAACCATTGAAGAAGGCATGGCAGAAATACCCATTGAAGTGGAAATGAAACCCATTGAAGTGGAAATGGAAATGAAACCCAGAAATGGAAATGAAACAAAATTGAAACCCATTAAAGTGGAAATGAAACTAAGATTGGGTGTGCATAGTGTCTCATGAAAATTAAACCAGTAAGAAATTACCAATTTCGGCGACATCTCCACTCCACGAGCTAGTCGTTGTCAGGTTTGGCCGAATATCCTTCACTCTCTCCTCTTTTTTCATGGGGTTTTGGCCTCTCTCCTCTATCGTTGCGGGGTTTTGGCCTTTCTCCTTTGTCGCCACAGGGTTTTGCAGGCCTCTCTCCTCTGTCGTCATGGGGTTTTTTCCTCCACTCTATCCTATGTCACGATGGCGGAGTTTTTCATTTTGGGGTTTTGATTTGAATGGGGTTTGCATTGTTTTGTTTTATTTATGTTTCGTTTTTTTATTTTTTATTTTTTGTTTTGTTTTTAATTTTTTTTAATTTGTTTTTTTATAATCCATTCTGAATATAATTATATATATAAGCCACATGTTGAAGCCATTCTTCCCATGAATTCTTATATATAAGTATATCATCAAAGAAAACCAATACAAACTTTCTAAGATAAGGCTGAAAAATGTTGTTCATGAGGTTTCGAAAAATGAAACGAGCATTAGTCAACCTAAAAGGAATCACCAAGAACTCATAGTGTCCCTCAAAATTGTGAAGAATTTGCAATTTAATATATGATTCACTTATGAATTAATTCCATAGGCCAAGTCATCAAAGTAAAATAATAACATAGAGGTGTTGAATTAGTTGATAAAAAAATAGTATTCTATGAGGTGTTGAATTCATATAGCATCATGCATCCTTCAATGTTAACCAACCAAGTCTATGCTCTATTTCCTCTTTCAACAATCCCATTGAAGATGGGTGCCTTCTACTTTCTCAACTCATATCTCAACTTTTGACAATTAAGTGATTCTTCTTGGTTAGGGTTATCATATATTGATGGTTGTTATAGGAAAATTCCCCTGCGGACAGATGAATATCCCCTTGGATTCTAGACCCCTAATACCATAACAGAAAAATACAAATGGACAGTAAAACCCCTTTGAGATTTGTTTAACTAGAAAAAGAGAGAAGGAAAAAAATTTGATCGTACCTATTTCTGGTGTTTGTCCTCGCTACTCCAATTCGAGCTTGATATCCAAACTCTTTCACACGGGTTGATACCTGCAAAACCACAGACAACAAAGAGAGACAAGGAAACTCCTACTCTACCATGTTAGATTAAAAAAATTCATCTATAATAGACAAGCATATGTAAGATACACAAACTAGAAGTGAATAGGCCAAGTATATTGATGAGAACTTTAAAGAAACACTTACAATCATTGATGGTGTTGCAACAACCTCTCCAAATCCTCCTCGTCCAACCTCTTGCTCAAAACATCCATGATCAGAATGACAATACCTTTGTTGATTATTTTCCTCCTTGTTCACCATGAGAATGCCTCCATTTATAGGCTTTGGGAGGCCCAACCACCTTGGTTATATTTGTGATTAGTTGAGGATATGACTCCATCATTTGTGGCATCTCCCTTAGATGCATCTTAAGGGTTAGATTCAAGGAAAAACAACTTTAATCATCCCTAGTTTTCCTTAGAGAAAAGGGGTATTTATTCCCATGATTTTCTCAACCAATCGACACTCCTTTACAATGGGAAACAGAGCGCTACAACGCTCCCTGCTAGATAGGCAGAGAGCGCTAGCGCTCCCTTCATATGAGCAGGGGAGTGTTGATATTCCAAACAATTGTCAAGATGACTAATTCTCATAGAAAAACACTTTGTTTTGTCTGTCAAATGATGTGGCTTCTTCTTCTAACATGTTCTAGAGGATGTATCAAGTGTTTCCATGGTGTCATTCGCAATGCAACACACATAGAATGAAAATGCGACATTTACGACACTTATAACAAAAGTACGACACTTGCAAAAATGCGACATTATCAAAGTGAGGAATTTTGACGTGTAATAGATTTACCCCCAAAGTGTAAAGTTAGAATATGAAATATGATGACCGAAACACTTTGTAGATTCTTCGAAGCAAGGGTATGGAGTCAGAGAACTTGGTAGAAGTTGCAGACAACCATCAAAAAAATATTAATATGTGTTCTAATCCCAAGGCATGCATACTTATGCTTGGGTAATAAATGACTCAAAGTATGGCCACCAATAAATACACTATGGATCCATGATGATATTGACTAAGGGTATGGCCACCAGTGATACAAAGTGGATCCATACTTCTATGACATAGACTAATCGTAGCCACGCAAAATACACAGTGGAGCTACGAGATGATAAGACATAGCCGCAGACCAATACAATGTGGATCTATGTGACAACATAAGAATTAGCATGTTCAAATGATTTCCTTCACAACCTAGAAAAGAAGATGTCATAATAAATGTTCAACCCAAGGTCTTCGTCCCAATCCCAACATAGTACAAATCTAACCATGTGAATAGATGTCTTGATTTCAAACATGGTAGAAACCACTTGATTATCGGTCGTCAAGGTGAACCATTAACAAGTGCGAGGGAAATCACCAGTGATGTCAATGACTCCCAAGGTACTCTAGTACAATCCAGTGAATGTGAATAAGTGAGATGAGGTCGAACAATCGTGGAATCATCCAATCAGAGGTCAATGATGTAAACCAACTTTTGGAAGTGAGGAGGCCTTCTATTGAGGCTTGCAAGTCCCAAGGTACTAACTGGTTTCCAAGTCTAATTCTCGGATGATGTGTTGAAGTTGATAGGAGAAGACTCATCGAAGGACCACCTTGATGTATCCCCCATCATCGACACGAAACTAACACAGGAAAGTGATGAGATGGCGAATGAATTATAGACTGACATGGGTATGGAAACTGGTAATTTTGCAGATGGTTGACTCTCGAGGCGGATACTTCCCTTGAGCACTAAGGCATGACATGAGACTTGGAAGCATAAATGCAGAGTGGACCAAAACATAATGCAACGGGTGTTGTGTCATTCTTCGGATGACTCAAAGGAGTGGAAAGACTCATAGGATTGGTTCAGTGCAGAGGTTTAGCAGATTATCCAAGTCTTTAGGGTGAAGGTTAAAAACAAATGTCATGTTCAAGGGCGAATGCAAGAGTTGTTTACAAAAGTTCTCAAGAAACTTGACCCACTTCCTTCAATTTTTCCCCCATCCAAATAGATGAGTACCTCTTTTTAATTTAACGAGCTCGAGGAGGATAACACATGCTCGATATAACTCACCTTCAGTAAGCTCCTCTTCCATTGTTTAACAAACTGGAAGAAGTAAGAGTTCATTCCCAAATGGGCCCTTCAATGTTTAGTTTAGCGAGTTAAGGGAAGAAAAGCTCAGTGGTTTTCCATGTTGAGAGAGTCTGAAAATAACTTAAAGGAGATTCCAGGGTTCTCCTTTTTCATAATCTTAGACCCTGATGTCTGAAAAAGAGATAATTTTTTACTTGGAAGATTCCCCTTTTGAACCTTTTAACGAGCATGAAAGGAAGCAACATCACTTGCAAATCGTTTCACATTTAGAGAGTCTAAAAAGAACTTAAATATGACTCATGGGGTTTCCTTTTTCGTATAACCTTTACGAGTCCGAAAAAGCAATAAACGTATACTCGGTTACATTCTCATGTATTTGTGAGCATGAGAAAGAACACAGATTATGCTCATTAGTGTTACAAGGTTACTGAAAGACGATGCTTGAAATCCTGTAAAAACAAAATGTTATGGGAATAATGCATTAGTAACTGCTCGAAAAAATGATTAAAAACCAAAAAATGACTTTATAATAAGGATATAATATCAAAATGAACCTATCAAATATCAAAATAGGTCAAAATTTCATTTTACTATTTGTTTTTTACCATTCTCCTCTAGATTTTGGATTTTCCACCTCTTTGAAATGTTTTTCGAGCGATGACTATGGGAGCTGTGAGCGATCATTTCTAGATTCATCCAGACCAGGTTAGTTATCTCTTCCTCCTCATCAATTTTCATGGTTTTTTACTGCACTGTAACCTTTATTTTGAGTGTTCTAGGCTCCTTAGGAAGCCCTAGAGCGTCAAACCATATCGGCGCTCCCTCAAGGCACCGAGGGGAGTGCCGACTGATATTTCAGTGCGTTCATGCATATGTCTAGGGAGCGCTAGCGCTCTATAGGTTGTTTTAAGGGAGCGTTAGGCGCAGAACTCAAAATTCTTTTGACTTTTTGGCTAAATAGAGGCATTTTTTCTCCATAATAGTTTGACTAATGATATTTAAATGTTGTATTTGCATATTTCATCTATAGCTAGCCATGATAGAGTGGAAGGAGTGTGAGCATGAGTTCGATGATATTGTCTCTCTCCAAGACCCTCAAGCGAGGGAGGCCTTGTGAAACTGTGGTTTGCTCAAACACTTCAAGCTTTAAAACATGAGAAAAGAAGTACTACTACTTGAGCATTTGATTGGTGTATGCTATGACATTGAGAAAGTGTTCCGCATCAGACCGCACATGCTTGAGATCGAACTAGATGATGTATACTTTCTGATGGGGATTTCAAGGAGAGGGGCACCCATTCTCTTGTGCAGAAACCGGGAAACTCCTCAACCAACTAAGGCATATGTTGTCGAGCATTGCATACCAGGATCATGGTTGGTGGGTGGACGGATTATGATAAAGGATGTGAGAGATTTAGCACTTCGATCCATTCTATTTGCCATTACCAAGTTGGTGGGGAGAAATAGTGCTCACTTGGCTTATAAATCACAGATCTGTTATGTCTTACATTGTTTAGAACCTAGATTGTTCAATTGGAGTGCAACGTTCCTCAGAAATGTCCAAGAACAAATATCCAAATGTAGGACCGGTAGACATAAACAGTTTGGATATGGTTCCTTTCTAGTTTTGTTTTTCTTAGAGAGGGTCCCTCAGATGCAGCGACAGGTTGCATTGATATCACATCCTCTGACTGAGCCTCATATGGAGAGGTGGACCAGCCTATCCCCTAGGTTGGGGAAATATCCCTTAGCATTCAGATTCAGTGCTAACTTCTTCGCATGGTGTAGGAGACAGTTGGTGGTTATTGAGGATTTCCCATACGCTAGGGTAGATTTCAGAGGTAGCGTTGACCTAGTACTTCCCGAGGGCATCCAATGGGATGCATCGGGTACAAAACGTAACCTTGCAACATACATTTTGTGTGTTTTTTATTTTATATGTTTTTGGGTTGTACAATGTGGAATCTAAAATATTTTGTTTTCATCATGCAGACAGAGGTGCATCATGCCCATAGGAGATGTCAGCATTGGGGCATCGCAGAGGAAGTAGTTGAGAATGACGTTGTAGTGGGAGGGCTTCGAGAGGTAGAGAGGAACCTTTGGGATTTGACGATGGGTTTCAGACCCCTCAAGAGGTGAGATGTGCCTCTACACTTGCAACGACATACAATTGGGGTTCTCAAAATCCTCAACCATTTGCTTCGTCGGGCGACACGAGCAGTAGTGTGATATGTAGAGAACAATGTGATACAAGAGGATGATTAGGGTCCTCAATTGATTTTTGTAGTCTTTATGATGATATTATGGGCATGAAGGCCCCAATTTTTTTCTTCGTTATGTACATTTTGATGATGTACTTTCAAAAAAAAAAAATCTATCACGCATATATATATATATATATATGAGTTTTGCAGTGCTTATAGATGTTTCATTTGTTATCTTATGTGATCTTTCTATGTACATATGATTTATGTTTTCAAAATGTTTTATCTATGCGCAAGATACCAATCCAACATGTAATTAGCTAACGAATCCGAAGTTGTATTGAGTTCTCTTGGTATGTTTTTGTATTAGAGAAATTGAAATGATCTTTCGAGACGGTGAACCCTTAGGTGGAGACATAGTAAAACTGAGTTGAAAACAATGTACTCACGATTAAGTTGATGGATCACGATTTGAGATTCTAGGTTGATAATCAATTGATTTATACTTAGGTAGGAGGTTTCGATTAAGAGTCTAATGACAACATGATATTCTGCCACATTATTGGTCGCAAATCCGAGGCAGATTCCTCCTGAACTCACCAACTCGCCAGAATGGTAGATGACCCAAGCTGTAGAAGAAATGTTCTGGGTGTGTCGACTTGCACCATCCACAAACCCGAAATATATGGGAAAGGTGTTGGAGAAATTTCTATTTTCGGCACACTAGTTCTGTGGGAGTTAATTGACTAGTTCTATTTTAGACTTTCTAATTTTAGACCATCACTATTATGCATGCATTCCTAACATAGGATGTCATTGCCTATATGAGTGAATATCACTCACTCATTAAACAGATCATAATATACATTGATTTTCATTCTCGATATTGTATCTCTCTTCCTTTTCTTGATAATCTTTGTTTGTGTATGCTTTAGCTAGGTCTCCTTTGCAGTTTTCCATGAAACACTGACATGGTATTAGAGTCGAGCTACTTGGCGCAACCCAGACAAGCCAGAGAAGAGAGAAACAGGATTTAATTATTGAGTAAACTTAGTTTCTTCCATCGTCGCAACCTATCCCTATCGAAAGGTGCGACAATTGGAATCAACGTAGTCTATCCATTGCTACGGTGTGACAGTCTCATTCACGCTTAAGAAAAAAAAATCAGGAATTGTCGCAGCCTATACATAGGCAAGGTGCGACATTGTCGTACTGTACTCTTCATCAAGGTGCGATGATTTAGTTTTTCAAAATTTTCGTACTTTATCTTTCTCTAGGGTGCGACGATTCAGCATAGATGCACTGTATCCTTCTTTAGGGTGCGACGATTCAGGCTGCCCTCTAGAAAATTGGTTTTCTGTGGTAAAATAGCCATATCTCAAAATCTGCGGTCTGGGTCGGGCTGAAATTTTGACCAGAGATGTATAACATAGGGATTCGCATGCTCACGAAAACTCTCCAAAACCCAAATCATATTTTAGGAGATATAGTTGTTTTATCATATCTATAGCTGCCATAGAACCATCTGTCATATCTCATAATCTACGATCTAGGTTTTCAGGATCTTTTGAGAATCAATAACAGGGATGGAGGTGATGAAAATTATTCAATCAAATCTGGTGATAATACTCACACCGTAAAACTATTTTTAATGGAATACGAAGGCTGCATTCCAACTCAAAAGAAAAAGACTGTATAATTTGATGATGACAATAGAAACATAACCTACATCAACACTTGAGAAAACCAGATGGGTGAACCATAAGGATGAGGACACATGAATACTTATTGAGTTAATCTCCACTGATTTATGGTTTCATATTTCCGCATGCAAGACTCCAGACGAGATCTGGACCACCTTGGAAGGACTCTTTGGAAAGCAGGATGAGATGCGAGGTCATATGTTTGAGGTAGAGTTGAATACCTTAGACCCTAAAAGTTTTGATAATATACATGATTTCTTTACTAAATTTAAATATTTGATATTGAGCTTGGGTGAATGTGGTATTGATAAGTCTACACAAGAGAAACTACTTATTCTAACAATCTTTGCCAAGCTAGGACCATAATACGTTGTATATGTCTCCAAATTCCATTCTGACATATGTCTTTTTGGAACAAATTGGAAAATGCCTATGATGGATCAATTCATTGAGTCTCTCACACAAGAGCAAACAAAACTCATACAGATGGGCCTCATGAAGGATCCCAAATCACATGCACTCACCATGCATGATGGAAAAGGATCATCCAAAATGAACGAGAAGGAGAAACAGAACGAGAAGGAGGGATATTCCAAACCCTTTAACGATTCTTCAAGTTCCAAAGACTCTTCAGATTCCAGGAAGAAGAAGAAGGGAAAACAGTGCACTCACTGCAATAAACCGAATCATGAAGAATTCATATGCATGAAGAAGCATATCGATCTTATGACACAGGTACTTCAAAAGAATAACCTTGGAGACTTCATTCCTGAAGAAGCCAAGAAGAACAAGGAAGAAGACCATGCGCCTAAGAAAGGTAATCAACATGCTCTTGTTGCAATTAATTCCTCATATGATTCATGGATTATAGATTATGGTGCATCCCATCTTATGGCAGTGAAAGAGGAAGTTTTATCTTCTTCGAGTCCATGCTCAAGACCCCCTATTCTCATGGGGGATGATACTCCAAAAGTAGTAGTAGGAGAAGGGAGAGTGGAACACCACAATGTCAGTTTTAAGAATGTTTTACATGTTCCAAATCTTTCTATGAATCTTCTCTCAGTTTATAAGATCACTCAGAAAGGTAAAAAGGTTGAATTTACATCAAATTTAGTTTCAGTAATTGACATGCATGATAATTCCATCATTGAAATTGGTGAGGTGGATCACAATTCAAGGTTTTATAAATTCACTAAGTTCTCTAATTATGACTCATCTTTTCTACTTACACATAAAGAGAGTACTTTGTGTTAGCACTCTGTAATTTCCCAAGGCTATGGAGGCAATCACTGAGGTAACATCAAACCAGTTGGAGTCCTGGATCTATCCCTCCAAGACTAAGAGATGGCTCTCTCTGTCTGATCTAGCTTTGTTTGTTGGGAATATTAGGCTAGTTATGATAGTACAGGGTTTGGTTTTAGATTGTTGGTTGGAACAGGAAGGAAAGACCATTGGGCAATGGAGTCAAAGAGGCCAAATTCAATTAAGGGTCGGTTATACAGACAGCCCTACAGGGCAAGGTAGGCATTCTTGTTGGATTATTTTAAGATCAAATGAGATGAAAAGACAGAAAGAGATGTGAGGGTCCGCTGAGCAAAGAAGCAATCAAGAATTTATTTACTTAACTTCAGATGAAGAACATATATATCATCAAAATACCAGAAACAGAGTGCACCAAACAAATTATGTTCGTTAAATTCCCTTTGATGATTAGAAAATGAAAACATAATGATCACAATGGAAACAAAATACGATGACAGAAAGCACTTCACCACCAAGATTGACACATGAATCCTATAACTGTTGCAATTGTATAATTGGATGGACGAACTGTGGCTCTATGGGCTGATTACAACAATGATCATTGTTTTATTTCCTTAACAGGTTCCAAACTGATCAACCCTTTTACATTTGAATTATAAAAATATATAGGATAGAGTCTCCCCAAGGCTCAGGAGGTCGAAATCAACAACTAGCCAAAAATAGAAACAAATCCCTGAAGATTTTGAACTGTCTGCCATGAAAGATGGGTCGGACTGTTGAAAATAGGGGTCAACTTAGAAATTCGTATCTCCCAAAATATGACATATGTGTGAAAAATTAAAGAGGTTATTGTAGACGATTTTGTCTTGAGAAAAAACCTCTTTCAGTTTTCCCAAATTCATCTCCATCTCTCTGAAACAGCCACTGCAAAAACATGACAAGACTAGGAAAACTGGAAAACTGAAAAATGGTGCTCAGAGATGGCTTTGATTCTCCCAATCCCTGATACCTGTGAAAACCCTGAGATATTTTTTTTTTCTTCAGCCAGTTGCGGAGAAAAAATTCTCTCAGTTTTTCAGAATTCCTTCTGGTTTGCCCGTAATCTCTCTCGGAAAACAGGTGGTCAAAACTAGTGAAAACAATTTTTTTTGTTATTTTGGGGAAGGCGGTTTTGGAGGAGGAGAGTGGTTTTCGGACCCCCCCTGGGGTGGTAAGTCGTATTATGTGGGTTCTGAGTTCACCTGATGGTGACAAGTGTCCTCTGGTGGTTTTGTATATCAGACCCCCCTTTTGGTTGAGTGACGTAAGGGGGGGGGGGAGGTTCAATATATGGGGAAATATGTGTGGGTTTTAAACTTAGGATGGTTTTAGTTTTATTTTAATTTATTTTAATTAGTTTTTGCTTTTTTATTTTGATTTTTTAATTTTTGTTTTTTGTTTGCATTATGTTTTATTTTAATGTTTATTAAGTGTTTTTATTTATTTACCTTTTGTTTTATGGGTTTTGTGTTTTATATTGTTTTTATTTTATTTATTATATTATTGTTTCGTTTATGTTTTATATATGTTTATTATATGTATTATTTTTTTATTTGGTGTTTATTTTATTAGGTTTTATTTAATTTTAAGTTAATGTTTAATTCTAATACACTAACCTAATGGCTAACAATTTAATTAATTATTGTTTATTAGTTACAAGCCTAGGTTTTAATTAATTATTAATTAATTATTATTTAATTAGTAATTAACTTATTATTATCAACCCTAACCTAGTTTTGCTAATCTAACTACACTAATCTAATTAAATTAACTTTATTATGCCAAATAGTATTAAAAAATGACACTAACATTTATTATTAACCTAATATTTTTTATCCTAAGCTTGTTTATTCATGCAAGATACCAGATATATAAAATATGCAGAACAAAAATAAAATGCTAGAAATGACAAAATAACAATAAAATATCCATCATAATCTTCACAATACAGAGAAATGATATACGAAATAGTAATAGCAAAAGCACTTTGATTCAGAAAGCAATGTTCACAGGCCTCTTCGAGGGGTAACCTCCAGTCGAGCAGAGCTCTGTTACAATAATCTCCAAGCTAGGGTTCACATACCCTCACCCCTTATTTATACTAAATATGTCTATTAAGAGAAGCATCTAGAGGAAGATCATTCTAGAAGAGGAAGCTTCTATTAGGTCTTCTTACATCCGCCTTATTCTATTTTATTGAA
>CBVK0100286186.1:0-23256 GCA_900067695.1 Picea abies | reverse complement strand
CTCTTCCGATCTCACCTGAAGTTCTAGTCATGGAGCTTTCTAGTTTAAGAATGAACCCCAAAGAAAAGATCAAAGATTTTAATCAAAGGTTCTTGACACTAAAGAACCAAATCCCCATGGATTCAATGCCTGTCAAGAATCTTTTTATCGCATATTATACGAAAGCCTTACATCAAAACATAGCCATTTGGGTAAAGAGATCCAAGAAATCCACATTGTTAGAAGCCTTCAAAGAGGCCAGTCAGATCGAAAAAGACATTCTATGTTTAAAATACACTACTAGCAATGAGATAAAGACTAGTTCATCCTCCAAAAAGAAAATCGAAATATTCCCAAGACCTTCCCAAAACAAAGCTCAACCTGAAAGCTTAGATTTAGAAAACTTATAGAAAGTCGTTCAAAATTTTTCCAACCAAGTTATAGATTTGAAAAGGATGACTGAAGAAGCTTCTTCAAGCAAAGGGCCTTACAAACCCCCTTTTAGGAAGCCTTTTTCCACCAATCGACCTAATTCAAATACTGAAGGCCTAAATCTAGAAAGCTTGCAATTTGCTATTCAAACATCTTAGAAGCACACGATAACTTGATTCCTCTCAACATTCCTGAAGAAGTAGCTGAACAAGAGACAATAGAAGAAGATGAATCCTCTCTGAACATTTTTGGACATTTTTCAGATAGCATTTTTCAAGCTAATTTCGAAACAGTGCATCCTTATAATACTAGGAGCAAGACAACAAATAAGCCTTCTTCTAAAATCACTACGACTTTGCCTCCAAAATAGTCTAAATCGATTGAGACTAAACAGAATTCAGTAAACCGAAGTTTAGATTATGATTTGGTTGAAGATCTAAAGAATCTTAGGGCTAACATTTCTGTTTATGAATTATTAAAATTCCCTTTTCTTCTACAAAAAAAGCTACAAAATATTGCAGAGAACAACAAAAATAGAAATTTGAATAGCAGCAAAGGTGTTCAAAACAACCCCAAAACTTCTCAGAAGTCCTCCACCAAAACTACATCTAAGCCTCATGATAAAAGAGACCTTCCTGTAAATAATGTAACAAATATAGATAAACCTTTTTCAGAGGCTGTAAGTAAAAGGCAACAATCTTCCGCTGTTAATACTCACAGAAATGTCCCTCCATTTTTGTTAACTTTTGAAATTTTCAATAGGAATGTACATAAATGTATGGTAGATTTAGGTGCATCATATAATGTAATGCCTTGGTCTATTTTTCAAAATATTAATGCCGAAGTTCAACCATCTAGCTTGAAAATTATCTAGCTTGATCGAACTAGTGTTAAAGTGATAGGCAAATTAAGAAATGTGCTTATAAGATTGTCATCTAATCCCAAATTTCATCAAGTGATTGATATTATTGTTGTAGATATATGAGAATTTTATGGTTTGTTTTTAAGTAGAGAATGGTCAGAATAATTACATGGTGATGCAGGAGCATAAGCGAGTGTGGGGCAGGTGCCAACGCATTTTTGACATATGATAAAGTTATTTGAATCATTTTGAAAATTTGATGTGCCAAACATAAATGTAATAATTAAAGAGGGAGGTGTACTTGTAATATTGTAAATAGACCTTGAGTGTGTCACTCTCGTCTGAAGTAGATAGAAGCATTTATGATAGTTAATGCAAGTAGGTAGAATTGAATTCCTAGATTAGACAGTTTTAGAAGGAACGAGGGAAACAGGATATAGACACCCTCACTTGTATCATTATAATAGATAGAGAGAAAGAGAATAGAGGAGAAGCAGAGAGCTATGTAGTAGACTCCATGTACAGAAGTTCTGAATTAATAAAAGAAAGTTTTGATTCAAACTCATGGTGTTCATGTACTCTCTGTGTATGCATTTTTGAATGTTATGCTCATGGTTTTACTCTTTCTGTCATGCAATTTATTTTATGCTATGTATGAATGATTTCTTGTTAAACGTCTGAAATCTGAGAGAGAGAGAGAGAGAGTAAGAGAAATGAGTTTCAATTGTTTCTCTATCTGAGCAAGATTTTCTGCAAGGAGTGTAGTTGAATTTGTCCACAAGGAGTGCATCAACAAAGTGTTCATAGGTTTGTCTCTGAAAGATCAGAAGAGATAGATTTTGTTCTCATTCCTTGGGAGTGCAGTCAGGAACAAGAGCCGTGCAAGGAGTACGCAGGCTAAGTGAAGTCTCATATTTGAGGATCTGAGTGAAGTATCGAAGGACTGTTGCTGCAGAGTGTGCGCAAGGTTGAAGAGTGTTCAACACTTCAAGTGTTTGGAGGTTTCCGCAAGGAGTGCATGCAAGGGTCTTCCTCAAGGTTCGAAGTTGTAAGAAAGCTGAGGAAGGATAAATCCTTTGAAACTATTGATGGCAGTACAAGAAGTGGGTGCATTTGAGTGATTAGAAGGCATCGAAAGTTTGTGGTGCAAGTGGATAAGTCCGGGGAGGAATCCTTGGTTCACTTCACAGAATATCATCAGGAGAAAGAAACAGACGGTTAGAAATATCTATAGAGAATTAGTGAATACCCGTCAACTATTTGATCTGATGGAGAAGAAAGGAGGTTACGTCTGTTCCATAGTTTCAAGCTCAGGAAATTGTGAGTCATTGGATCCTAACATAGTTACCCATCAGCCGTCTCATCTAACAGGAGGTGCATGGGGTTTAAACCCTCTCAAGTTGAGCAAAGGTTCTGAAGAGCATCGGGATATCGAGTTGTTCGAGCATGGGATATCAGAAGTCCCGTGGACAAGGGATCGGGTAAATATGCAAAGAAAACCCCAATTTTGATCTGGACCATCCATCTTGAAGGGACACGTGGTGGAGATCAAGAACCTATTGGTATTTCGGCTACCGGGGTTTTAAGTTGATAGGGAACTAAAACATCGGGGAATCGCAAGTTGAAAAATCCCGAGACTGAATCCGGATCATCCATTAGTTGACACAGGTGGTGATAATCAAGAGCTCGTCAGCATTTTGCATGGTAGATTTTCGGTATTCAGGAGGACATCAGCATTTGACTTCACAAAATCATGAATGATCGAGGACCGTTCATCGTTTCGGACACATGGCGGAAATAGGGGAGTCCATCGACATTGCGAGAGTTCCGAGGCCAAGAAATCGGAGCATTTCAGCATCGAAAACTCTGAAATCGTGAGAAGCGATCATGACCATCCATCATAGGAGGACACGTGGGGAAGATATAAGCATTCGGGAAATTTCCCGAAAAGAAAACCATCTATCAGCATTATGAGATTCGGAAAATCGGGAATCCTGAGGACAAAGCGTTCATTCATTTCAAAAACGTGAAGTCTGGAATCCTGATAAGGTGGAAAGTTCCATTGTAGGGCCAGCTGACGTCAAATCGGGATATCAGGGATTCTGAGGACAAAGTGTCCATTCATTTTGGTATTTGAAAGCCGAATCCCTGAAAAGAGATAAGACTGCGGTCATATGAAGGGAGGTCACATGGACCCAAAATTCTAGCCCAAGGGACTAGCAAAAGTGAAGCATTACGGGATATTGGAGATCAGGAAACTGAAGAACAAAGGTGAAGAGTTGTGACATCGGGATTTTGAAACCCTGAAGCCCGAATTTCCATTGTCCTGTCGTGAAGAGAACATCGATTAGGGCCTAGAGGCTGCGAGGAGCAGAAAAGACCTGTGGGTCAATTTTTATAGAGATTCTAGTGGAGAATCAAAAGAACCACTCCAGCTCAAGGGTAAAATTAGAACGATCCTTAAGACCGTGAGGTCAGCGCAGAGGCCTTTGCTGAGGTAGAGGGTGCATTTGTGTCAGGTTTGGTATCAGAGCCCAGAAAAGATTCTTTGCTTTCTGTGGCAAGGAAAAGGAAAATTCACCATGCCGCCAAGAAGGATGGACAGACAATCGCCTGATTCGGAAGAGGAAAAGGAAATGCCTAGAGGAAGGGGTAGGAAGGTGTAGAATCCAGAAGTAGAAAGAGATCTGCATAACATATGCACTAGACTTGTGGAGATGGAGATAAGACAAAGGTGCACAGCTGATGTAGGAGATATCAGTGAGTCTGAAAATGAAGATGATACTGGACATGAAGAAGAGGAAGTTGCAGCCAAAGATGCCGCAAACGAACATTTGATTAGAGCTATTGCAAGAATGGGTGCAAGAGTGAAAATGGACATTCCAATTTATGAAGGAAACCTGGATGCTGAAGAGCTTCTAGATTCGATTAGAGCTCTGGACACATATTTTGACTATGAAAATGTCGAAGAGGACAAGAAGGTCAAACATGTTGTCACAAGATTGAAGGGACATGCAACATTGTGGTGGTATGAACTACAAGATGACAGACGCTGCAAAGGAAAGCAAAAAATCAAGAGTTGGGATAGGATGATTGTGAAGATGAAGGAAAAATTCATTCCCATAGAGTACCAGATTACTCTGTTTCGAAGAATGAAAAATTTGAGACAGAAGTTGATGACCGTGAAGGAATATACTAAAGAATTCTATAGGTTGAACATCAGGGCAGGTCATCATGAAAGCGATGATGAAAAGGTTGCTAGATACTTGAATGGCCTGAGATATGACATTCAGGATGAGATAAGTATGTTGACCATCCAAATGGTGGAAGATGCTTATCAATTGGCTCTAAAAGATGAAGAGAAGCTTAGCCGAAAATAGGGTAAAAGAGGGAAAGGCAGAAGTCAGCCCAAAGGAAAATTAGTTTCCCAGGATAAAAACCAGAAGCCCAAGGAATACTGGAAGAAACCTTAGACTTGAACTGAGAGAGGAGGAACCTCACAGTGAGGGAAATATGTTGAACCAAGAGGGCAGCATACCGAACAAAGAGGAGGTTATGTTGATAATAATATTTTTCCTCGTACTAGAGGTAGAGGAAGAGGAAGAGGTGGAGTAATAAAATGCTTCACGTGTGGAAAGAATGGACACAAATCTTATGAATGTCCATATAAGAAGAGAGAGAGAGGAGAAACTCACATCATCGAAGCTCAAAGGCGGAATGTGGTGGTAGAAGATGCTGAAGGCGGAATATCGCTGATGATGCGAAAGGTTCTTTTGACACTAGAGAAGGAAGTGGAGAGCTTAGTCCAAAGAAATAGGATTTTTTGGACTGCCTGCAAAACCAAGGACAGGGTATGCAAGGTCATTGTGGATAGTGGTAGCACGGATAATCTTGTTTCAACAGAGATGGTAGAAAAGATGGAGCTAGAGACGATTGAACATCCAATTCCATATAGAGTTTCGTGGCTACAAAAAGGACATCAGGTAAATGTCACTAAGCAATGTTTAGTAGAATTTAAGATAGGAGGATATAATGATAAGATACTCTATGATGTTATTCCCATGGATGTTTATCATCTATTGCTGGGTAGACCATGGCAATATGACAGAAATTTGATTCATGATGGGAGGATGAATACATATACCTTAGAAAAGAATGGGAGGACTCACATGTTACTTCCAATAAAACATAAGGAGGTGAAACCGGAAGTAAGTAACACTGTACTTCTCATGAGTGGGAAGGAACTCCTTAATGAGGTCAAGAAGAAGGAGGAGCCATAATGCATTGTGGTCAAGAAGGCAACGATTGTTTTAACCAACACAAGGATAGATGATCTACCATAAGAGGTTCATGAACTACTGGGAGAGTTTGCTGACATAGTAGTGGACGAACTACCTCGTTTGTTACCACCAATCAGGAGTGTGATTCATCATATTGATCTCATACCTGGATCCAGTTTACCGAACAAAGTAGCATATAGATTAATGCCATAGGAGAATGAAGAGGTCAAAAGACAAGTTCAAGATTTATTGGATAAAGGGTTGGTTAGAGAAAGCTTGAGTCCATGTGTTGTTCCAAAAATACTCAGTCCAAAGAAATACAGAGGCTAGAGAATGTGTACTGATTCAAGGGTGATTAATAAGACAACAATCAGATACAGGTTTTCATTGCCAAGGATGGATGACCTGATGGATTTCTTAAGTGGAGCAAATTTTTTTTTGAAGATTGATTTGAAAAGTGGTTATCACCAGATTCGCATGAGAGAGGATGATGACTGGAAAACAACCTTCAAAACTAACGAAGGGTTGTATGAATGGATTGTTATGCCATTTGGCCTAACAAATGCGCCAAGTACTTTTATGAGATTGATGAATTAAGTCGTGAAAGATTTCATCGGAATTTTTTTTATTGTATATCTTGATGATATATTGATTTTCAGCAAAACAGAGACTGAACACTTGAAACATTTGGCTATAGTAATGAAGAGGCTACAAGGGGAAAAGTTGTTGATCAACATGAAGAAATCCTCATTCATGAAAACAGAGCTCATTTATTTGGGATTTGTTATATCTGCAGACAAGTTGAGGATGGATCCAGATAAGGTGGAAGTGATTAAGAATTGGCCATCACCGAAGAACATATTTGAGGTGAGAAGTTTTCATGGATTAGCCATTTTCTACTGGAAGTTCATCATGAATTTCAGTGGAATTAGTGCACCGATGATGGACATAGTGAAGAAAAGACACAAGTCTTTTCACTAGACAGAAGAGGATGAGAAGAGTTTTAATCTGTTGAAAAGGAAGATTACAGAACAACCAATTTTGGTGTTGCCAGATTTTCGAAAGACATTTCAAGTGAAATGCGATGCAAGTGGATTTGCAATAGGGGCAGTCTTAAGTCAAGAAGACAGACTGATAGCATATTTTAGAAAGAAACTGAATGAAGCGAAGGTGAATTACTCCACATATGACAAGGAATTTTATGCTATCATCCAAGCATTGAAGAAATGGAGGCATTACTTGATTCCCAAGGAGTTTGTCCTATACAGTGACAATCATGCACTGCAGTTTGTGACCCAATAGGAGAAGTTGAATCAAAGACATGTAAAATGGGTTGAATATATGCAAAATTTCACTTTTGTGATTAAACATATTTATGGAACTACTAACAAAGTTGTTGATGCTTTGAGCAGGAAGTGTTTGTTGTTGCAAGAGTTCAAGGTCAAAACATTGGGTTTTGATGATATTAGAGACATGTACGTAGGTGATCCAGATTTTAAGGAGGCGTATGAAGCAGATGAGAATCCAGTTCTCATAGATAAAAGCAAATGGGCAGAATACATGATCTAGGAAGGATTGTTGTTTAAGGGAAATCAACTTTGTATTCCAAAATTGTCCATGAGGGAGAATTTGATGAAGGAGAAACACAGTGGAGGATTGGTCAGACACTTCGATCATGAAAAGACATTCACAAAACTAAATGAGTCATACTTTTAGCCAGGAATGCGAGCAGAAGTTAACAGGTTTATGGACAGATGCAGAATTTGTTAACATTCGAAAGGAAGGAGGCAAAATGATGGATTTTATCAACCATTGCCCATACCTGAGAGGCTGTGGGATGCATTCAACATGGATTTTATATTGGGGTTGCCAAGAACACAAAGAGGTTTTGACTCAATATTTGTGGTGGTGGATAGATTTTCTAAGATGGCACATTTCATTCCATGTCAGAAAACCAGCGACACAACTCACATTGAGAACCTATTTTTCAAAGAAGTCATTCGACTTCATGACTTACCAAGGAGCATAGTTTTGCATAGAAATACGAAGTTCGTATGACACTTTTGGAGGACGTTATGGAAGAAGCTAGGAACTAATTTATCATTTAGCTCAGCTTATCATCCTCAGACAGATGGAAAAACTAAAGTAGTGGACAAAAGTCTGGGAGACTTGCTAAGGAGCTTGGTGACAGAATACCATAGCCAGTGGGACAACATATTACCATAGGCAGATTTTTCATATACCGACTCAGTTAATAGAAGCACAAGGAAGAGTCCATTTCATATTGTTTATGGCATACAGCTGAGAGGGATTTCTGAGTTGAGGGATACAGAACTAAATGGAACTAGGAGCAGTAGTGCAGAAGATTTCGCAGAGGCAATGAAGGAACTTCACAGCCAGGTGAAGGAGCGATTGCAGAATTCAAGCCAGGAGTATAAACAAAGGGTAGATCAACACGGAAGACAAATTCAATTCGAAGTTGGTGACTTGATTCTGGCACATCTGAGAAAGGAAATGTTCCCAAGGGGAACATATAATAAACTGAAGATGAAGAAAATCGGACCATGCAAGGTCTTGAAGAAATTTGGGACAAATGCTTACGAGATTGAATTACCCGATGGGATCGGAATTTCTCCGATATTAAATTTCTCAGATTTGCACCCATATAAGCCTGAGCAAGCAGAGATAGAAAATAAGCAGCCAGAGGTGCAGTGGCGAAAGAAGATGCCAGCTGCAGAAAAGCCACAGATGGAGTACATACTGGACAAAAGACTGAGTAGAAAGACTAGGCAAAGGCAATATTTCAAGTATTTGGTCAAGTGGAAGGGCCATCCAATTGAATATGCTAGCTGGGAGAATGAAGAAAAAATACAGAAGCATGGATAGACCATGCGCGAACTCATGGACAGGATCCCATGAAAATTTTCAAGCGAGGGAGTATGATGCAGAAGCATCGCTGGCATCAAGTGAGCGTGGGGTAGGTGCCAATGTATTTTTGACATATGTTAAAGTTATTTGAATCATTTTGAAAATTTATTCTTCCAAACATAAATGTAATAATTAAAGACGGAGGTGTACTTGTAATATTGTAAGAAGACCTTGAGCGTGCCGCTCTCATCTGAAGTAGACAGAAGCATTTATGACAGTTAATGCAAGTAGGTAGAATTGAATTCCTAGATTAGACAGTTTTAGAAGGAATGAGGGAAATGGGATATAGACACCCTCACTTGTATCATTGTAACAAATAGAGAGAAAGAGAATAGAGGAGAAGCAGAGATCTATGTAGTAGACTCCATGTACAGAAGTTCTGAATTAATAAAAGAAAGTTGTGATTCAGGTTCATGGTGTTCATGTA
This sequence comes from Picea abies, assembly GCA_900067695.1. Taxonomy (NCBI): domain Eukaryota; kingdom Viridiplantae; phylum Streptophyta; class Pinopsida; order Pinales; family Pinaceae; genus Picea; species Picea abies. The sequence continues at coordinate 14,348 of CBVK0100286186.1, read as the reverse complement.
CTCTCTGTGTATGCATTTTTGAATATTATGCTCATGGTTTTACTCTTTCTTTCATGAAATTTCTTTTATGATATGTATGAATGATTTCTTGTTAAATGTCTGAAATCTGAGAGAGAGAGAGAGTAAGAGAAATGAGTTTCAATTGTTTCTCTATCCGAGCAAGAGTTCCTGCAAGGAGTGCAGTTAAATTTTTCTACAAGGAGTGTGTCGACAAAGTGTTCAGAGGTTTGTCTCTGAAAGCTTAGAAGAGATAGCTTTTGTTCTCATTCCTTAGGAGTGCAGTTAGGCACAGGATCCGTGTAAGGAGTATGCAGGCTGAGTGAAGTCTCAGAGTTGAGGATCTGATCGAAGTATTGAAGTACTGTTGCTACAGAGTGTGCGCAAGGTCGAAGAGTGTTCAACACTTCAAGTGTTTGGAGGTTGCCGCAAGGAGTGCATGCAAGGGTCTTCCTCAAGGTTCGAAGTTGTAAGAAATCTCAGGAAGGATAAAGCCTTTGAAACTATTGAAGGCAGTACAAGAAGTGGGTGCATTTGAGCGATTAGAAGGAATCGAAAGTTTGTGGTGCAAGTGTATAAGTCTGGGGAGGAATCCTTTGTTCACTTCACAGAAAATCATCAGGAGAAAGAAACAGACGGTCATAATTCTCTGTAGAGAATTAGTGAATACCCTTCAATCGTCTGATCTGATAGAGAAGCAAAGAGGTTACGACCATTCCAGGTTTTAAGCTTAGGATATTGTGAGCCGTTGGATCCTCACCTAGTTACCCATCAACCGCCTGATCTGACAGAAGGTGCATGGGGTTTAAACCCTCTCAAGATGAGAAAAGGTTCCAAAGAGCATCAAGATATTGAGGTGTTGGAGCTTGGGATATCGGAAGTCTCGTGGACAAGGGATTGGGTAAATACATAGTGAAAACCTCGATTTTGATCTGGACCGTCCATCTTGAAGGGACATATGGTGGAGATCAAGCACCGGTCGATATTTTGGCTACCGAGGTTTTAAGTTGACAGGGAACTAAAACATTGGGGAATCACAAGTCGCAAAATCCTGAGACTGAATCTGGATCATCCATTAGTTGAGACAGGTGGCAATAATCAAGAGCTCATCGACATTTTGCATGGCAGATTTTTGGGATTTAGGACTACATCAGCATTTGACTTCGTGAAATCGCAAATGATCAAGGATCGTTCATCGATTGGGACATGTGGAGAAAATAGGGGAGTCCATCGGCATTTCAGGAGTTTCGAGGCCAAGAAATCGGAGCATTTCAGCATCGAAAACTTTGAAATCGCGAGAAGTGATCAGGACCATCCATCATAGGAGGACGCGTGGGGAAGATCTAATCATTCAGGAAATTTCCCGAAAAGAAAACCATCTATCGGCATTACGGGATTCAAAAAATCAGGAATCCTGAGGACAAAGTGTTAGCGCATTTTGGAAATGTAAAGTCCAGAATCTCGATAAGGTGGAAAGTTCTACTATAGGGCCAACTGACGTCATATCAGGATATCGGGGATTCTGAGGACAAAGTGTCCATGCATTTTGGTATTTGAAAGCCGAAACCATGAAAAGAGATAAGATTGCGGTCATATGAAGGGAGGTCGTATGGACCCAAAAGTCTAGCCCGGGGACTAGTGGAAGTGAAGCATCACGGGATATCAGAGATCGGGAAATCGAGGAACAAAGGTAAAGAGTTATGACATCGGGATTTTGAAACCCTGAAGCTCAAATTTCCATTGTCCTATCATGAAGAGAACAATGATCGGGGCCTAGAGGCTGCGAGGAGTAGAAAAGACCCGTGGGTCAACTTTTATAGAGATTCCAGTGGAGAATCGAAGGAGCCACTCTAGCTCGAGGGTAAAATCAGAATGATCCTTAAGTCCGGGAGATCAGTGTAGAGGCTTTTGCTGAGGCAGAGGGTGCATTTGCATAACATGGCTATTTTGCGACGGTTTGGTCTCACCTGTGGCTACCCGAGAATGGAAAGCCCAACAGAATCAAGGTAAATCATGAACATTATCTGAAGTTCACGATGACTGACTTAAATGATCCCAATGAACCATTCACTCCTTCTACTGATTCGCCCGAAATACAGGGGATGGATACTTTTTTCGGCAATTTCGTTGCCAAAACTTCCACCATCACTAACCCAGAACAACAGTCTGAAATTTTGACATATACGCAGCCAACAACTTCTTCTCAATGGACACATGCAACCGACAACAATCAAATATGGTCTTTGTATTTCGATGGGTCAAAATCCAAGGAAGGAGTTGGTGCAGGGTGCATGCTCATAGATCCAACAGGTAACGAGACCCTGATTTCTTGAAGGTTATAATTCGAATGTACAAACAACACGGCTGAATATGAGGCACTCCTACAAGGCCTCAGAAAATCATTAGATATGAATATTCAAAATTTGATCGTCTTTGGTGATTCAGAAATCGTGGTTAGACATGTAAAAAATTCTATCCATTGTTTATCCCCGCACCTTAAAAGCTATCAAACTGAGGTATGGAATTTGATGAACAAGTTTTCTGCATTTAACATAAATTCTATTCCTAGATTGAATAATTCAGAAGCTGATTTGTTAGCTAACGTCGCTTCAAAACTTTTTCCTGCAGAAGGCTTATCTCCAAATTCATTTTCCATCGAACTGTTGTTCAGACTGTCCATCCCAGACAACATCATGAATTGGAAAGTCTTCGATGACGATCAACAGATTATAAGTTTTATGCATATGGAAGAAACCTTTCAAGACATGGTGATCGATGAAGGTACCCATGACGAAAATCTTCGTGACTTTACGGTAATCCCAGGTCCGAGATCTCCAGAATATTCATCAGACATGGTAAGCTCTATCCCAAAATCTGTAGTTAGATTAGAAAAAAATTATGATCTTCACGACAAATTCAGAAAATCAGTGAACTGTTAAACAAGTAGTTCCTCTTTGACGCATGAAGAAGGTAAATTTGGAAACTAAAGACAACCCACAGTGCATTAATTTAGGGGTGGGGTGTTCTGAGCAAGAAAAAGTAGTGTTTATTAAGTTGTTTAAGGAATTCAAAGATGTTTTTTCCTAGATGTACAACGACCTGAAAACCTTTGATCCTAACATCATACAACACGTTATTCCCATGGAACCCCAAACCCAACCTTTTCAACAAAAGTTAAGGAAAATGCACCCAAAACTCAAACCAATGATCAAGAAAGAAATAAACAAACTCCTGAATGCTAAGATAATCTTCCCAATCAGGCACACACAATGGGTCTCTAATATCGTCCCTGTCTGAAAGAAGAGTGGTGAAATCCAACTATGTGTCGATTTCCGAAACCTTAACTAAGCATATAATAAAGACAACTACCCTGTCCCTCCCATGGAACATATCCTTCAACAGGTATCTGGTTCTGAAAGATTATCCTTGTTGGATAGTTTTTCAGGGTATAGCCAAGTCCTAATGTCCCCTCCAAACCAACTCAAAACCACCTTCCGCACTCCGTGGGGCACCTACGCTTATAGAAAGATGCCCTTTGGACTCATAAAATCTTGTGCCACTTTCCAAAGAGTGATGGACATCACTTTCTGAGGATTAATTAATCAATCTGTTGTAGTTTACCTGGATGACGTCACTGTCTTCTCAAAAAATAAATAAGATCATCTAGCTCATTTAAGATTTGTTCTACAGCAATGTCATAAGTATGACATTTCTTTGAATCCTAAAAAATCTATCTTCACAGTAGAACAAGGTAAACTCCTCAGATTCATTGTATCAAGTGAAGGGATGATTATCAACCCTGAAATAACTCAAGTCATTTTGAAACTGCCCCCTCCCTCATCAAAAAATTCCATGCAATCTTTCTTAGGTCAGATAAACTTTGTTAGGAGATTCGTCTCCATCTTTTCAGAAATGGTGAGACCATTACAAAACTTAATAAAAAAGGATGTACAGTACCATTGGGGACCTTTAGAAATCTAGGCTTTTGATTCAATAAAAAAGGCCATAATAGACGCTCCTTCTCTAATGAGTCCCATCTTTTCCCAAGACTTCACCCTCTACACGTTTGCCTTTGATCGTTCATATGCTGCCATCCTAACTCAAAAAAACCCTGAAAACAATGAAGTTTCAATCGCCTTTATGAGCTCAGCCTTCAAGGGGGTGGAACTTACTTACCTAGTAGTAGATCAGCAAGCCTATGTTGTTTTCAAAGCAGTAAAGCACTTCTAATCTTATTTGTTGAAATCTAGGATGAAAATCATTGTCCCTTACCCGGTTGTCAGAAATCTATTAGTACAGAAAGAACTAGGTGAAAAAATGGCAAATTGGGTCACATCCTTACAAGAGTGTGACATCGCAATCACCCCAACACAAATAGTAAGAGGCCAAGGTTTATGCAAGTTGGTCATTGATTTAGCTGTAGAACAACAAGAGGAAAATGATATGTTAAATCCAGGACAACACTATCAAAATCAAATCTGCTGTGCACAAAACCTTGTTAGTCCTTGGTATGATGACATAAAATTTTGTATTATACATGGATCAGCTCCCCGTCACCTTGATCCCACAAAAAGAAGAGAACTAAGATTAAAATCTTCTTCTTTTCAGCTGATTAATGGTACTTTGTTTCATTAAAATTTTGATGGAGTACTAATGCGCTATCTTGAGAAAGATGAAGCAGAAAAAGTCTTATTGGAACTACATGCAGGAGAAACTGGTGGGCATTTTGGTGGAGACACCACTGCCCATAAAGTATTATGAGCAGGTTATTACTGGCCTACCCTTTTTAAATATGCTCATTCATTATGCCACAAGTGTATGATTTGTCAAAAAGCATCTGGTCGGATACAGAAACCAGCTTTCCCTTTGCAACCAGTTTCGGTAGACTCCCCTTTTCAGCAGTGGGGTCTAGATATTATAGGCCCAATCAATCCGCCATCCTCAAAACAACATAAATATATCATAACAACCACATATTACTTCACCAGGTGGTCTGAGGCTACCCCATTAAAAGCTGTAAATACCAGTCAGGTAATATCCTTCCTGAATTCAAATATTATTACCCGTTTTGGTATCCCTGAATGCCTAGTATTTGATAATGCTTCTTATTTTTCGTCTCTTGAAATGAGTGATTTCTCTCTAGAAAAAGGAATTAAAATAAAGTATTCTGCTAGCTATTACCCCCAAGGCAATGGTTTGGCAGAATTGACTAATAAAAATCTGATCAAAATTATCAAGAGAACGGTCTCTGAAAACCATAAAAATTGGCATAATGCATTGTTAAACGCAATCTGGGTTGATAGATTAACTCCTAAAACTGTTGTGGGTAACTCACCTTTCTTTCTCATTTACAGCAGGGAGACGATTCTTCCACCACATCTCCTTTTTCCATCTTTGTAGTTATCGCAGAAAATACAGGAAGAGGATTGTCCCCCTTTGGAGAGTCGAATTAACACTTTGTTAAAATTAGAATAAGTAAGGCCTATAGCAAAACGAAAATTGGATCAACATCAACTCATTGTTAAAAATTGGTTTGATTCCAATTTTTCCTCTAACAGAAATTTTGAGGTAGGTGACCTTGTCCTAAAATGGGACAAACCTCATGAGGGAAAATGAGAGTATACAAAGTTTTAGAACTTGTGGTTGGGACCTTTTTTAACTGCTAAGAAATTGGGTCCCAGTTCCTTCCGATTACAGAATTTAGAAGGTCAGCCAGACACCTTTCTAGTGAATGGCCAAGCTCTAAAAAGGTACTTTACCTGATCACACTCCCATGTACAATGTGTAAATATTTTCTGTTTTGTTTGTTGTTTATTTTTCTTTGCTGGTTTGTTTTGATTTTTTCTTTATGCTTATCAGTATTTCTTTATGAAACACACATGCCTACATCATGGGCTAGCTCAAATGAAGAGAACAGAAAAATTTCCCCTCTAAAATGACTGCTGAAAGTTGTTTAAACATCAATTCTGATATTTTTTTGAGTTTGCATCCATGTTAAAGATAACTTGTTGTTTAAAAAGTGTTTCTTGATTTCAATGTGCAACTGAAGTTATTCACGATCATCCATAAAAATTATTTTTATGCTATGCCTGTTCCTTAAGAGAACAACTCATAGATGTCTCCCTGCTCTTGAAAGTCAGTTTTATTAACAAACTATTTCTAGATATTAATGAAGGACAGCTAAGAAATTTCTTTAAGCTTTGTAATTTACTAAGATGTGTCCAAAAACCAGGATTTTCAGCGTCACCCCGCTCTATTAAATATCTTTAAAACTAAATAAACCTTCAAAGAGATGTGGGAAGTGCTTGTAAGCCTGTCGTGATACTAAACAGGTCTACTGACAGTGGGTAAATGCATGCATGACACCAAGATAACTTTGTTGGGGTACTGAACAGGCCCGATGGCAGTGAAGCAATGTTAGGTATATGAAAATTCTCAGATATGGATTCCTTTTTGACCTTAAATGTCCTTCGTTCTAATCTAGAACTTCTTGACAGGATATAGATATCAGAGTGGGTTAATTGACATCCCTGTTTTTGTTCCTGAGTCTGTACTCAAGGCTCAAAAAGTACAGTGTCAAGGCATCCAAAAGTAGGTGAAAGATGGGTAAGAGGGTAACATCAACCTTCGGTATAGGAAACTAGGGAAGATTTCTATGTTCATGTCGTCTAGCTTCCAACTGTTCTTGAGTATTTATATCTTGTTCAATGGCTGCCCATGAATGTTGAAGTTCCTCCCGGTTATTTGTAGTTTTCAGGATTATGTCAAAAAGGTTTAAAGCAATATGTGTTTGATTCGATAGTCCAGGTTCAATATTAGTCTGTGTTGCTGCAGGGACAGTCATGGAGGAACAATAAAAGTAGAAAAGGATTTAAAGAGAGATTAAATGCTGTCTCGATTTGGTCAAAATAAAGAGAATTTTACGTTTTTGGAATAAAATAGAAATGCAAATTGAAGGCTCTTTCCTGTAACTATATTATATTTTAATATAAAGGTGTGATGTGAAAGAGAAACATTTAACTGCATATAATGCAAGATTCTTGTCAAAGAGAAAACTCACATATAAACAGAAGAGGAAATTAGTAAGAAAATAACTGACATAGCAAAGAATATACGTAGAATTCTGAAAGTGCAGATTGGTCTTACACCCGCTGATAGCTGGTGCAGAGGAAAGACAATAAACAAATACAGAAAACCAAAATCCTTTTGTTATAGTAGTGGTCGTACTAAAGTATAACAAAGCACATCAATTATGAATAATGGAATGAAATGAAACATGAAATATGAAGAAACAAACTTGTAACATAGTCTTGACGAAATCGAGAATCTCCAGATTTTCTTATATTAACTTCTCGAATGCAAAAAATCTATTAAAATCCACACCAAAAAGGTCCAGCCATGTGTATTTATTTCCATGATATATTTATACAAATTTACGGATCGGTTAGACTCTCAATGGTTACACAAATTTGGTTACAATCGAGAGGAGCGCAATCGCTCCCTTTCTCCTACTCTATTTTCACTTGGTGCCAGGTGCTTGTCTTCGTGAGGATTCGATGCAGGCAATACATATTTCCACAAACTGAGATACGAGCTGTGAAGGTTCCGCTTAACAGCTGGCCTCGGTGAAGTAACATTCTTGGGCTAACTGTTGCCGCTTTTCCCCCATTTGTTCATCGACGATGTCGAGGGCACTTAATTGCGCGCTGGACTGGATCAAATACTTATCAATTCGGGCCATGTTTATCATATCTATCTGAGAGATATCATCCAAATCTCTCTCATCTTTTTCCTTCAGATCTAGTGAGATCTGTTCAACATTTATTTGCATCAATGCTTCTGCATCACCTCGGATGTCAATATCCAATAGCTTGCCATCTATGGAGTTAAAAAGTTCTTCCAAAGAGTGGGTTACCTTTTGGACTTGTTCCTTTCCCAGGGAAATATTATGCTCCCAATATTTTAATAAAATATTGCCTCTAGTTTGTTCAGGGATGGCAAGCCCAGGAGTGCCTGCAGAAACCTTGTTATTTGTGGTGATTGAAGCGTCTTGAAAGCGACCCGAGCCACTTCGGCCTCCCTTTCCCTAGTAGTCAGGTTCTTGGACACCTGATTCACCAACAGACAGTTCTCTCGGATCTCTCCTATACAGGCAAGCAAATTCTGCTGTGCCGAAAAGATTTTTCTCTTAAACTCGCTGGCGCGGGATTTAAATATGTTGATGTCTATTTCTCTACTCTCGGCGATTTCTTCTCGAGCATGCAATTGTTCAATCAGATTTCTTTGTTGACTCGCCTGCGCTCTACCATCTCGGACCACCAACTGTGATTGCTCAAGCTTGGTCTTTGAGCATTTCTATTTCATTTTTGTTGTTCGCTCTAGCCTGCTATATCTCCATGCTAGCTTGACCTTTAGCATTCTCTGTGGCTATAGCCAATCTAGCCTCGAGGGTCCTGATTAGGTGATTTTTCCTTTTTAGTTGGTTATTCAAAAGACTAACTGAGAATTGATTCGCCGAAGCATATGCCCCTAGCGTTCCTGCGATTTCAGTGGCGAGTTGGTCACTTTTCTTATTTTTTCCATCGGTCATGATTTTATATTTTTTTGCAGTGGACTCTCCTTCTTGATAGAACTCTCTTTTCACTACCACCTTCCTCTTTTTATCAAAAAAGAACTCATTTGGAGGGAGTTCCTCTGCTCTTATGGGCCTCAGTTCTTCATTAAATATCCATCCCTCACTGACATTTCCCTGTGCCGACTGCAAGGGTGTGACTGAGGTGACGGGTTCTCCTATTTTTTTTGTCGAATCTATTGGAGTACCGACGAGATTCAGCTCCTTTGGTATACCTAGAGCCTCTGTTTCAGTCTCTGGCTTTTATTCACCTGGTGGGCCTGGAGTTTTCACTTCAACCTCCAAACTCTGTTCCCTTGGCGGGTCCAGAGTTTTCTCTTCTGCTTCGAGATTCTTCATTTGTTCACCTTCCTGGTGTTTTCCAAGGTTAGAAATTGCATCCTCAGAATCTTCAACATCCTTCTGTTTTGTCTCGGAAGCATCTGAACCTCCCAACACAGCGGGGAGACATCTTTGTCTATGTTCCTGGAATTTTAATACTGATGTTGTGTGTTCGGGTGCTAATGATTGGATCCGGGCTAGCACTTATTCGTAAGATCTTGCCCCTCGAAAAATGTCGTCCGAGGGTGAATTTTCATGCTCAAATCTCTTGAGCCCGCAATGAGCCAAATGGTTTCTCACAACCCTCTGTGGATCATGTTTCTGAATTTCAATGGAGACCAAACTTAGGTCGTCCAGGGCAGCAACCTCATCTTTGGCATGCTCAAAATCTAATAAAGAATAGGAATTCATCCAAATGGGAAAAGAATGCCATACCTTGTTTGAGTAACCCTTGAGTTCTTTTCTCACTCCTCCAATTACCGTTTGCTAGGCAACCTCTCGACAAGTCAGTTTGTCGGGGATGGATAAGGGTAGTGCATGAGGGGGAATAGAAGCTCTGAAGACTCTGAAATATGAAAACTCTGCCTCCACATACCAATCCGCTATGCCAGTCAGACCTGCTGCTATGCTGTCCGAGATGCAAGGTGGTGGATGCCCGAAAATGGCGATATGCAGGGGTACCATCACCCAGTTAAAAATATCATATGTGAACTTTTCTGCTTTATTCTCCCATAGTTTGTCATGATACTCATGCACGAGTTTTTCTTTGACTGGATTCCAAGCCCAACTCATCAAAGGGAATGGTGTCATGGAACATACCTCATCCATGATATATGCTGACATGAAAAATGAGGACGGTTTCCCACTTTCCTTCTTCTCCCGATACTCTGTGACCCTATTGGCCAAACTGTCTAAGAGAATCTTTGCCCAATTAAATGAGCAACCTTCTGCAACCCGAAACATGAGAGGCAACCACACGATGTAGAAATGTGATGTGTCTTCTCTCCCAAATAGTTGGCAAGTCATCATGGCCACATATTTATACTGTGGCTCCAAAGAAGCGATAGAATATATGCCCTGGTCATTCGCTCTGAATTTCACGGTGCACGAAACCCAATCTTTAATCAAACCGGGCATGGTTTTTTCATACTGGGTGCACTCCTTCTCTTTGAATTCCTCCAGGAACTCGGAACCATATGTATATTCAGACTTCAAAGGTAGCTTGTACATAGTTTGTATATGCTCGGGCCTAAAATTCCCGACAGTAACTCGCTGGTTGTTCATGATCGTCCTGGTAAGTAAGTCTACATGGTCCAATGCCCACTGGATCATGTCATAATACGGAAGCAACCGTCCCCTGGTTGCTACTTTGTGCATCCCGGAATGGATGATTATCTTGTACTTGGTGTGTAAATTATGCTTTTCGATGTCATCAGAGTCATCTGAGTAATCTACCAACTCTGCTTGCAAAACATTTGACACAAATGACCAGTCAGGGATCGACTCAACACTTCGGGGTGAAGTATCGGCGACATTGTCTGAGCCTTGTCCCGTGACTTCGACATTCTCCTTTGGTACTTTCCACGGAGCCATGGCCATAGCTTGCATTTTCACTCTCCTTCGATAAAACTATGTATACATGTAGAAAGTAGTTAACTCAGAAACGATGAGCTCCGCATGCTATAAAAAATGCATAATGAAATGTGACTCTTGCAATATATTTGAAAAAACAGTACCTTTCAACACAAGCCTGTCAATTTGAAATGAGAAATAAATTTATGCCGTAAAAATCCGATCTTACATATATATTTACCTTATCTTCCCGTTAATTTCATAAATTTTGGCAGTTTGACAGTCAGTCGGAGTATGGAGAGCAAATAGCTACCCCAGGAAATGTGCAATCCTCGATGCGCGAGACATATCTCGTTTTATTTTAAATTATCAAAACTTAGCAACGTTAATAACTTTCTCGCTGTTCGCTGCATCATGGATTTCCTTTTAACTTTTTTAGTCTTCAACTCGCGAGACTGCGAGGACCGATTTTGGCTTAATTAACAGTAATCGCAATTTGGAGCGTCATGAATTTTATAATAAATTTATTCGCTATATCGTGTCTCGGAACTTCAAAGACAAGTTTCTGGGAGATTGGTATACCGAGTCGCGAAACCGCGAGATAGCGATAATTAAGGCTCAAATTAGGGGAAGAAAATCTTTGATTAGGTGACTAATTAATCGTGCTATAATTACATCGTGACTTCGTGAGTCGAGGTTTTGGACGCCGTAACTTTCTAAAAGATAATGCCGAGTGGCGAAACGCCGAGGACAGATTAACCATGGTTAGCCTTTTAGTGCCTACAATCCTTGACCAGGGTCAGCCTGAAAGAACCTCGTGTTCTCGGCTCTCGGAGCTATAAAAAAAAAAAAATGAATTTGGGGAACATCGAGGCGCGAAAACCTGATGATGTCTAATCACTGAGTTAAAAGGTTTGACCCTAATTACTATCTTGAGTGAACATTTAAAACAAGTTCGCCGTTTCGTGACTCGGGACGTGTGAATTCATGAGTTATAGTAGTTCGACTTGCGAGATCCCAAAGTAAACAAAAAGAGTGACATTCTTACGAAATTGGATTTGTTTCGAGAGTAGAAAAGCATCACTTCTTATGTAATAAGGTTGAAGAGTTTTCAAAGTCTCAGGGGGAAAAATCAAAAGACCATCTTTAGATTTCAAATATCAAAAATTGAAAAATGTGAAGGGTAAACAATAAAAACAAGGGTGGCTCCAATATAGGCTCCATCTAGGGATCCCTCCTTCCTGTGAGGTGGGAAGAATAGTAGACCATGTGCCAATATTGGGTAAATGGAGTCAAGAACTGAAAACAAGCGGAAAAAATTCAAGGAAAAGGATAGAAGGGGAGAAAAGACTTCGTTTTTTTCCTCGAGAAGTTTTTCGAAATCAGATACTCCTTCTAAACACAGTTGTAGTCCCTTTCACAGTTTTCCCTTTCCCACTACTAACTTTGGGTATGTTTTAAGATAATCAAAACGACCCTAAGAGATTCAACAGATCTTGTGACTCTCAGCTTGCATCAACAGAATGAGATTATATATTTTTAAATCGGGAAGTCCTGTCTGAATTTGGGGTGCTGATCAGTTTTTTAGAAAGCATTGGTTACCAAAGTAGAGTGATATTCATGTATAACAGCCTTACAGATATCTCAGACATTGCTTCACTGCCAGCGAGCCTGTTCAGTACCCCGGTGAAGTTGTCTGGCCCTTTTCACTGAATTTCCTTTCACCACTTCGGAAAATATTTATGCGTTTAAACACTGAGACGAGGGAAATCATTTCTGAATTTCCTTTCATCGTCTTCCTAGACTAGGTGAGGGCAATCATTTCTGAATTTCCTTTCACCACCTATCTTATAATTTACTTTTAAAGAACGAAGATGGGAGCAATCAGTTTGTATCAGGGCTGATATCTGTGTAATATTTTGTATCAGAGGTCTGTCAACTTATTTTGATTACTCGGTATCAATCTTCCTTTTACCTTCACAACACCTTCGTTCTTAGGGAGACAGGGGAAAATAATAATTTTTTAAGGGGCATCCTGTTCGAGCAAGCTTTGATTCTTCCGAAGCTGTCGAAAAACCTAGGAAAGTTAGGATTGCTCTAAATGTTCCTTCACTTAGCAGGAGGTCAAGTAGTTGTGAAGACCAGCTTTCCTATCAAGATCTGTTTTGAAACCCCTGAGGTTTAAAACAAAATACTTTTATCCTTTCGAAATAACTCGGGAAGATGGTGACTTGCTAAAAGTTAGACCCAAAGATAGACAGGATACAAAGCAATGATTCATTGACTGAAAATATGGGGGTCGAAACAACTCGAGACTGACTCTTGTAGATAAATTCTGGAATATCTTATTTCAACTGCCCACTTTTGATTTAGTGTATCATTCAACTTATTTTATAACAAAAATTATCAAACCAAGCAATGATCTTCCTTTCTAACATTTTGTATTGTCATTTGAAAGATGTTACCTTGATTTCCCTTAACAGTTTTTCATATATTTTTGAGAAAGTTTCTTTTTACCTTTTTATTTCATTTTCTTTGCGCAATAAAAAAATATTTTAGGTATCACCTGTTTTATGCCACTCTATTTCTAACACCGACCTGCAAATTACTTTTCCTACTAGTTTCGTCTGCAGCTAGAATCCTGTAAAAAGCAAATGCGAATCTTATTAGAAATGTGTCGAGAGTTTAGGAACAAAAAACCGAAAATTAAAAGTAAATGTTCAAATGAAAATATATGTATGTACAAACATGAAATTTATTTATTTATGAAATTTATTTATTTATTTTTTAATTTACAAACGTTAGGTCATGTAATGTTTCAGATATCGCCCGTTGACAGGGGCGCTGAGGACTTCTCTGTCGATGTTCTCCAACAAGAAGGAGTTTTTCCCTTCCGGAGCCAAAACCTTGAATGGTCCATACCAGAGATGGTCAAATTTACCATGCTTCGCAGCTTCCTCTTTTCTCTCATCCCATCTTAGTACTAAGTCACTTGGAATAAATTCCCTATCCTTTTCCTTGAAATCGAATAAAGATTTCATCTCATCCTAGTACTTCTGCATTTTCTCATAAATCTCCACTCTATGCTATTGAACCTCGATCAGCTGGTTAATTCTCCTGGTTACATGATTGGGTTCTTCGTTTTGATCCTGCCATAACTTCATTACTGGCAACACTAAGTTTATAGGTAGAACCGCCTCTGTCCGATAGACCATTTGAAACGGTGAAATGCCGATAGACCTTTTAGTGCTGATGCAGTTTTCCCACAATGCGTACTTCAAGTGCACATGCCAGGACCTTTTATTTTCATCCAGTACTTTCTTGATTATGTTTACCAGGCTCTTGTTGGATGATTCGGCCAGCCTATTTCCATAGGGGTAATAAGTAATGGAATGGCCGAGAACGATATTGTACTTCTGACAGAAGATGATCATAGCCATGGACTTGAAGGCGTGGGCATTGTTGGTAACAATATTTCGGGGACACTTGAATCTTGATAAGATATTATCTTCCAAGAAGTCAATCACCACCGAGTCTGTTGCCCTTTTGGTTGGAATGGCTTCCACCCACTTTGTAAAATAATCTGTGGCTGTTAAGATCCACTTATGCTAAGCACTGGAATGGGGATTAATTTCCCCTATGAAATCTAGTCCCCATTGTTGAAATGGGGCTTCAGTTTTGACTGGAACGAGTGGTAGTGTGTTAAGCCCTAATATTGGCTCATTACCCCTTAATTGGGACATATTAGATTAGTAATGCTATTTTATTTATGTTGGCTTAGGCCATTAGTTGTAATTTAGATTAGTAATGTTATTTTAATTATGTC
>CBVK0100286185.1:0-23258 GCA_900067695.1 Picea abies | reverse complement strand
CCTTATAAGGTGTTGCAAAATATGTGTACTATGGAATACAAGTTGGATCTGCTTGCATCTTCGTGAGTATGCCCATTTTCCCATGTTTCATTCTTAAAGAAGGTTATAGGTGACAAGATCCCAATTCAAACTATATTTCTAGAACTTGATGAGGAAGGAAAAATGTATTGGATCCTAAAGCTATCACTGACACAAGAATTCACCAGCTGAGGAATAGATCAATTTCAGAGTATCTCATTAAGTGGAAAAAACTACCTATTGAAGTTTCCACATAGGAAGATGAGACTTTTATACAAAATCATCCATAAATACTCAAGTTTTGATGACAACACTTGTATGAAGGGGAGGGGAATGTTAAGCCCTAAATCGTGGCACATTACCCCTTAATTAGGGCATATTACATTAGCATTGTTACTTTATTTATGTCGGTTTGGGTCCATTAGTTGTAATTGTACCTCTTAGTCTCCTATATATACCAAGGAGACCTTTTCATTTAGAATCATCTTGTATTGGGGATTATTGTGATGTATAAATAGGTTTCCCGCTCGAAGAGGCTTATTATCTGAATTTCTCTCTTTTTTAAGTCGTGGAGTACTTAATCTAAGGTTTTTATGCTATTTTAATATTTGGTTCTTACTGTTAGCATCAAAAGTCACTCCTGGATTGCAGCAGGAGCAGAGACCAACGCCCATCAGTTTATGTCATGATTTGTTTATACGAAGGGGTGATCGAATGGAAGTTAACTCCAAACAATGTTGTTCTAACTCCGAAACTAGGCCGGGCATGCATGGGCAAGTGAGGTCTTAGATGAAATTCAGACAGTGAGTTGTAGTAAGGGTGAATAGGGGGGAAGACTTGTATGACAGAAATGCAAAGGTCTGTCATAAACATTAGGATTCTAATAGACTATAGGAGAAAACATCTAAACGTAACATCTTCTTACGTTCAAACGCAGAAAACTAGGGAATACAACAATGTAACAACAAATCCTTTATCGTAATGTAATTGCAATAATTCATGTGAATTAGGCAATCATGAACTCCTTCGGTATGAGATGAAAAATAGATGGGGTAGGAAAACTGTCTGTCATTAAACAAGAAATATTACATACAGATGCATAACCAGAGAACTAGAGTGTCTATTAAAACTTTACAATCGGGAGCTTTGCTCTACCATCGATGTCTCTAAAAAATATCAAAACTACGTATATATACTCCTAATCATTTTCCCAACAAAGGCCTCCCAGATTTTCAGGATGAAGTGCCTCTTCAATCAAATCTGGCCCTGCATTCCTCTGTCATACGCCACCTTAATTCTGCATGGATCATGCCAGGGGGTAGCTGATCCCCTTCAATGATGAATTAGCATGCGCAGGCTTCCCTAGTGAGTTGAGGACTCAACATGGTTTATGTGGAAAGAAACAGTATGGAGGACTATCTCGGGCAAACTTCCCACCGGGACATCCATACCTTGCAATTAACGAGTGAGGTGGGGTTTCAACAACCCTCTCTCTTCTTCATTCACTCCGAGCAGGTATCAGGGTTTAGATCAAGTTGAACTGGCACCTGGAGAACATGGTGATCCCTTCTGTAGCTATACCTGACATTTCGGCCCTTTGTGCAACTCTTACTATCTCCTCCAAGCGACTTCGAGCTGTGACCTTGTGCCTATCTTCAAAGGCATTTTCGACGTTTGGGGTTCAGGGATAGGAACGAGCAGATCCTTTCTCATCGAAGTTGCGATAGGTGAAATGGCGAGAGGGCCCAATGGGTGCCATGCGCCCCTCTCTGATCTGAAAATCTTGAACTAATTCGGCAATACGGTGGGCCCGGGTTCAGGACGTCTTCGGCGCTTCGCATCTCGGGGATATGAAAGAGCTTCTCCTTGTGCTTCGAAGTAGCGATGGGTGAAAAGGAAAAGAGCCTAATCGCGCACCACGTGTCCCTTCAAGATGAACGGCTAAGATCACCCTCGGCTTTTCGGGACCCATCTTGCCAAATGATAAACCTTAGCACCCCTCCTCTAGGCCTGCTCCCTTGTGACCAAGCACCCAAAACCATGGGCCCGATCCTGGGTGCTTTCGGTGCTTCGGGTTTCGGGGTTCCGAGACGTGAGATGACGAGGGACTTTTACCCTTCGAACTCCTAAATGTTGATATGACAACGTGACTAGATCTTGTGCCATGCGTCACTGGGTCGGATGACCCAGATTTTGTCTTGAAATATAGGTGCTTTCTCTTACTCTACACCTTAGGTAACTTGGTAGCCCCAATATCCCGGTGACCATCGATCAGCTTTATATATGGGTCTCAATCGCTTGACAACAAACTTTTCTCGCTCGCTTGACTTGTACCCTGAAAAGAGATTCTTTCGTGCTGCGCTTGGGCTCTTCTCGTGCAACCTGCAAACCTGGGTACTTTTGTGCCCAATGACAAAATTTTTTGTTAACAATAGGCTCCATGGGGGATAGAGTCATCCCTGTGATGCTCTAAGAACTCATTTGCAGCTTC
Organism: Picea abies; assembly: GCA_900067695.1. Classification (NCBI taxonomy): domain Eukaryota; kingdom Viridiplantae; phylum Streptophyta; class Pinopsida; order Pinales; family Pinaceae; genus Picea; species Picea abies. The sequence goes on along the minus strand of CBVK0100286185.1, from coordinate 20,749 downwards.
AGTGCCTTGCTATTGGGCTATGGAGTCATTTACTAAGCCGAAAATAATAAGAAATACAATGAACAAAGAACCAAAAGGACAATATTTACAAACAAAGGATCCGTATAAGGCTCAAACAAAACATTTCTTCAGAAAATGCCCATTTACTGGGCTACTGAAAACCTCTTCACCCTCCAAATCCTGCAACCTATACGTGTTGTTTGAGAACACTTCAGATATTTTGAAAGGCCCGATCCATAGGGCGTCAAACTTGTCGTGTTTGCCCTTATTTTGTATGGGTGCATCCCACTTAAGCACCAAATCCCCGATCTTAAACTCTTTCTTCTTGACTTTCCTGTCAAAAGCCAGTTTGACCTTCTGTTGATGGTTCTGAAGTCTATCCATTACCTGCTCTCTGGCCTGCTAGACCTCCACCAATTGATGAACTCTTCTGATCATGTCATCAGGCTCTTCTTGATGATCTTGGAAGAAATTTGCTACAGGAATGGCTAGTTGAGAAGGGAAAACAACTTCTACTCCATAAACTAATTGGAAAGGGGAGATACCTATAGATCTCTTTGTGGTCACTCGATCATCCCATAGAGTGAATTTCAACTTTGAATCCCAGGACCTTTTGTTGTCCTCCAATAGTATTTTGATGATCCTTATCAGGATTTTGTTGGAGGACTCTGCTAAACCTTTGCCTTGGGGATAGTATGGGGTGGAGTGAATCAGTTTGATCCCAAATTGCTCACAGAAATTGGCTAACGGCTCATCCTTGAATGAGTTTGCGTTATCAGTAATAATCTTTCTTGGGCAGCCAAATCTTGTGATGAGGTCTTCCAGGAATCCAATAATTACCTTGTGGGAAGCACTTCTGGTGGGGATAGCTTCGATCCACTTAGTAAATAAATATGTAGTAGTCAGGATCCATCTATGCTTCCCACTAGAAGTAGGGTGGATTTATCCAATAAAATCTAGGCCCCATTGTTGGAAAGGTCCCGAAACAACTACAATCTTTAAAGGTAGAGATTTGAGTTGTTGCTTTCCTGAAAAAATTTGGCATGGGATGTAGTCTCTAACTTCTCTACAGACATCAGTGAACAAGGTGGGCTAGTAGTACCCAACTCTGAGAATTTTGTGAGTTGTGGTCTTCCAGAAATGGTTCCCTCCGCATAGACCGCTGTGAAATTCAACCATGATCCTATCGGCCTTTTGCGGGTTCATGCATTTTGAAAGAACCCCCAGGGGGTCTTTCCAGTATAAAATTTGATCAACAAGGCAATACCTGACTGCTTTGAGCTTCAGAGCTCTTGCCTTGTTTCTTTGCAGGCCATCTAGAGGCCACAATTCCTGCAGAAAATATATGACATCCTTATACCAAGGACATCAGGCCAACAGAGGTTATGTTTGAGGATCTACATCAGACAACTGATTCTGTTGATTTTCTGAACCTGCATTGATGAAATCTACTCCCAAGGCTCTGCAATTTGCTTCAGCCAACAACTTGGCTAAACCTTGACCTTTAATCAATTTGGTAGGCCTTATCTCCAAGTCAAACTCTAGGATCTTGGCTATACACTTACTCCTCCTCCCATCTATGTCGGGCTGTACAAGGATGTCCTTCACAGAGGCTGAAGGAACGTATGCGATCACTTTTGAGTGCGGGACATAAACTCTAAAATCTTTGAGAGCTTTCACTAAGGCATAGGCCTGTTTCTCCATGATTTCATACCTGATCTCTGCATCTCTTAATGCCTTGCTGAAGAAGGCAATGGCTTGCTCTCACCCTTCCTCATTTTCTTGCAACAAGACCGCTGCTAGTGTATCAAAAGAAGCAAAAGAGAAAATTAAGAACTCTTTGGAATAGTCAGGAATGATCAGCACAGGTGCCTCAATCAATGCCCTTTTTATTTGGATAAAATATTCCCTGGGTTCAGCGGTCCATTTCACTTCATTTCCCTTCCTGAGCATGGCTCTGATGTGTTTCACCAACTCAAAAAAATTTGAGATGAATCTCCTCAGGAAATTAATCTTCCCCAAAAAGGCCTGAACTTCCTTCTTAGATCTAGGAAGTGACAGGGTTTGAATTGCCTCTACCCTGCTAGGATCGATCCTCACTCCCTTTACCGATACTATATGGCCTAATAGCTTCCCTTCCTTCATAGCAAACAAATATTTCTTAGGATTTAGGGAAAGGCCAAACCTTCGACACTTCAAGAAAACTTTCCTCGGGTGACAACAATGCTCTTTATCTGACCTCGAGAAGACTGTGATGTCATCCAGATAGATAACCACAAACTGATATTTCTCCCCGATGAAGGCTATGTCCATGGCTCACTGAAATGTTTCTCCTGCATTCATCAACCCAAAAGGCATTTTGGCATACATGAATGTGCCCCAAGGAGTGGTGAAGGCCGTTTTTTCTCTGTCCTCGGGCATGACTGGTATCTGATTATAACCAGAAAAGTCGTCGATCATGGAAATCCTAGATGCACTGGTTACCCTCTGCAATATGTGTTCCGTGTTGGGCAGGGGATAATTGTCCTTCTTTGAGCTACTATTCAGGTTCCTGAAATCGACACAAACCCTGATTTCTCCACTTTTCTTCCTCACCGGGACCAAATTGGCCACCCATTTAGAATATCTCAAGGGGACAATGATTTGGGAATCTAACAACTTCTTCACTTCTCTCTCCATGATGGGAAACAACATGGGATTTATCTGTCTCAGCTTCTGTCTAAATGGCCTAGCCTCTTCGTTTAGTGGGATCTTGTGCTCAATGACCGATGTGTCATAAGTTTTGAGGTCTTCATAGGTCCACGCAAACACGTTAGCAAATTCCTTTAATAACTCAGTATATTCCGCCCTCTGTTCATTGGTCAGGCTGCTTGATAACTTGACAAACTTGGGCTCCTCCAGTGTGCCAATGTTGCATTCGGCTGTATTAGCGTCTTCATTTGAAACACTACCCTTTACTGCCACATCATTTACGTCGAACAATCTTTCTAAAGGGACTAGTCCCCTTAGAATGTGGTTGTTAGGCAGCTGAATAATCTGGTGATTAGCAATTTCATTTAAAAACACCTCAGGGTGAGGGTCACCTTCTGGGTCAGGATCCCGATCGATGAGAAACGCAAAAAATTCATCAACAGATTGGAAAAAAAATTCGATTTCTAGATCATCTTCGAATACCTTCCAATGCTTGACATTGTCTAGTACAGAGGGCCTATATTTTATTTCAACATCGTACTTGACCATAGGCAGCAGAGGAACTTTGAGCAAACTAGCTGAGACATCTAGAGAATCAGCTGAAGTATTTTCCCCCCTCAGAATGAAAGAAATGTTAAAAGCCAAGAAGAAATTATCAATCAGGTCCCATACCTCATTTCTGTAATTTCTGAGTCAGGGATTATTAGCACAATAAGCATTTCTGACTTGCTGGATAATCAACTCAGCATGTCCAAATATTGTTATTTCTTTAATTCCCATTTATTTTGCAGCCCTCATACCCAGAACAAGAGCTTCATACTCTGCCACATTGTTGGTGGTTTCAAATTCCAGCTTGTATGACAGGGATATGGTCTCTTGAGAAGGTAATATGAAAACTATTTCGGTGTCGGTGCCTTCGCTAGAAGAAGCTTTGTTGAAAAACATCTTCCAGATAGAGATGGTTGAAGGGGGAATCAGATAATTAAGACTAGGCTGCTTTCTGACTTGGAAAGGGTCTTCAGGAGCATCAGTGAGCTGCAATAAACTAGACCCCAGATTAGTGTCAAGTGCGAAGATAGGATGGTTGGTGGGGTTTGCTTCGCCACTGACAATGTAGGCCAGCTGAGCTTCCCTTACCTCAGAGACAGGTTCCTTGGCTGTTGGCGAAGCATTCTTAGTTTTATTTTCTTTAGTAGTGGTTGCTACAGCCTTAGTAGGTCTTTTTGCTATGAGGGGTTGATCCTAGCTATCAAAATTCCCTTCTTTCTTTCTTGACCTGAGATTATATTTGTTAGGAGTGTTGTTGGATTTTTCCCCTCTACTCAACTCATTGATTTGAGTGTTGATAAGGGATTCTTCATATGCATATTGAGTCAAATGAGGAAATGGGGAAGTGTCCTCAATGCAGTGGATCTCAGGGTCGAGTTCATCCAGATCCTCCCCTTCCTCATGAGAAACTAGATTGTTCTGGAGAGGGGTTTGAATCCTCTGATCATCTCTATCTCTGCTCTTATGTTCCCTTGGGAAAGCCTGTGGCACATTGTTATTAGGCCTCCTGAAGCCCCTGCTATCTATATTTTGGGGACTTCTGTAGATGGGCTTCCCTTCTAATTCCCACCTTTCCATTCTGGTAGAAAGTGATTTTAGCACTCTAGTTGTCTCATCTGTCTGAAGGGGCAGGGGGGAGGAACTGGATGGGGAAGCTTCAGGCCTCTGCCTGGATGTGTTTCTATCAGAAGTGTTCCTGAGTCAGTCAATGGCCAATATGTTAGATTCTACCTCCATCATTGCATCCTGCATGTGGGCCAGAGTAGTGGCTCTTCTTTCCCTCAACAGGAGATAGAAATCAGGATCAAAGGCACTAGCATAAGTGATCTTTGCAGAGGCTTCGGAGGGTTTTATCTCAGCAGAGATTTTATTGTACATTTTATTGAATCTCTTGGAGAAGTCAGAGACAGACTCTCCTTATTTTCTCTTTAAAGACCCAAACTCTGTCATGTAATACATGAAGTCTTTTTTATCTCCCCACTGTCTCAAAAAGGCATTATCCAAAGCTTCGATCCCATCAATAGATCCAGGAGGTAGGGCCTTAAACCATTTTCTAGCCTCGCCTTGAAGACTATGGATGAAAATCCTCATCCACATGTCTGCATGCATGATATTATTATCATCTGTAAAACTGTAAAAGGCTTCTAGGTGTTCTTCTACAGTTATGTCCCCCTCGCCTGTAAACTTGGGCAGCTGCTTGAGGTAACCATCTACTGGGAGGGCATTGAGAGGCTGGGGTAACACAAGGGGAGCACACCTAGCAGCTATAATAGCCCCCATTCTAGTCATAGGGGGATTTGCTCCTGCCATAGGGATATTATGTGGAGAAGAACTCAGAGGAGAAGGAGCCCAAAAAGGGGACACTGGGGATGAGCTCCTAAGTGGAATGGGAAACAACATGGGATTTAGGGAGAAGGCTAATGGGCTTAAGCTAGCAGATTCTTCTCTTTGTGCATAAGCAGCAACAGTAACAAAAGGAGGAGTGGGGAAATCTTCTGTGGTCTTGGGTCTATGTCAAGGTACAGCTTCAGGGGAGAGGGGAGTGACAAGGGTTTCTCCCTCCAATCCCAGACCAGGGGGGGAAAACTCAACAGGAACACTCCCGAAATTTAGGAAACAGGAAACTTCAGAAAAAGGTCTGCTAAGAAACTGAGGATGAGAAAATGGAGTTCCTACAGAAGGAGATGGAGGATTACCTGGTTCAGCGGTGAAATATTCTCCTTTAGAGGCCTTTCCTTTTTTGAGAACAGCCTCCGGATCAGTTTCAGGTGTAGCTAGAGGAAGTTGTGGATGGGACTGCGTGTGTCTGCCTCTGAAACCCACAATTAACACAATAGGTTTGCCACGGTGGAGTCGTCACAATGGAGTCGTCAGGTGCATAGTAGCAATCTTCAAAGGTTCTGATACCTGATGCACCTTCAGAATCAGAGGCTCAATGTCGTTCAATATCGAGGAAAATTTTCAACTTCGTCCCTGGCAACGACGCCAGAAATGTTAGCGTCATAAGTCACTCCTGGATTGCAGCAGGAGTAGAGCCCAACGCCCATCAGTTTATGTCACGATTTGTTTATACAAAGGGCTGATCGAATGGAATTTAACTCCAAACAATGTTGTTCTAACTCTGAAACTAGGTCGGGCATGCATGGGCAAGTGAGGTCTTAGATGAACTTCAGACAGTGAGTTATAGTAAAGGTGAATAGGGGGGAAGACTTGTATGAGAGAAATGAAAAGGTCTGTCATAAACATCAGGCTTCTAATAGACTATAGGAGAAAACATCTAAACGCAACATCTTCTTACATTCAAATGCAGAAAACCGGGGAATACAACAATGTAACAAAAAATACTTTATCGTAACATAATTGCAATAATTCATGTGAATCAGTCAATCATGAACTCCTTCGATATGAGATGAAAATTAGATGGGGTAGGAAAACTGTCTGTCATTAAACAAGAAATCTTACATACAGATGCATAACCAGAGAACTATAGTGTCTATTAAAACTTTACAATCGGGAGCTTTGCTCTACCATCGATGTCTCTAAAAACTATCAAAACTACGTATATATACTCCTAAGCATTTGCCCAACATAGGCCTCCTAGATTTTTGGGATGAAGCGCCTCTTCAATCAAATATGGCCTGCATTCCTCTGTCATACACCACCTTAATTCTGCATGGATCATGCAAGGGGGTAGTTGATCCCCTTAAATGATGAATTAGCGTGCGAAGGCTTCCCTGGTGAGTCGAGGACTCGGCATGGTTTATGTGGAAAGAAACAGTATGGAGGACTATCTCGGGTAGACTTCCCACCGGGACATCCATACCTTTCAATTATTGAGTGAGGTGAGGTTTCAACCACCCTCTCTCTTCTTCATTCACTCCGAGCAGGTATCAGGGTTGAGATCAAGTTGAACTGGCACCTGGAGAACACGATGATCCCTTCTACAGCTATACTCGTTGTTTCGGCCCTTTGCGCAACTCTTACTATCGCCTCTAAGCGACTTTGGGATGTGACCTTGGGCCTATCTTCAAAGGCGTTTTCGACGTTCAAGGTTCGGGGATAGGAAGGAGCAGGTCCTTTCTCTTCGAAGTTGCGATGGGTGAAATGCTGAGAGGGCCCAATGGGTGCCACGCGCCCCTCTCTGATCTGACGGTCCTGAACTAATTCGGCAATACTCTGGGCCCAGGTCCGGGACGTCTTCGGCGCTTCACATCTCGGGGATATGAAAGAGATGCTCCTTGCGCTTCAAAGTAGCGATGGGAGAAAAGGAAGAGAGCCTAATCGCGCACCACGTGTCCCTTCAAGATGAATGGCTAAGATCTCCCTCGGCTTTTCGGGACCCATCTTGCCAAATGATAAACCTTATCACCCCTCCTCCAGGCCTCCTTCCTTGTGACCAAGCGCCCAAAACCATGGGCCTGATCCTGGGTTCTTTCGGTGCTTCGGGGTTCGGGGTTCCGAGACATGAGATGACGAGGGACTTTTACCCTTCGAACTCCCAAATTCCGATATGTCGACGTGACTAGATCTTGTGCCATGCGTCACTAGGTCGGACGATCGAGATTTTGTCTTGAAATATAGGTGCTTTCTCTGACACTACACCTCGGGTAACTTGGTATCCCTGATATCCCGGTGACCATCGATCAGCTTTATAGATGGGTCTCGACCGCTTGACAACAAACTTCACCCGCTCGCTTGACTTGTACCCTGAAAAGAGATTCTTCCGTGCTGTGCTTGGGCGCTTCTCATGCAACCTGCAGACCTGGGTACTTTTTTGCCCAATGACAAAAATTGTTGTTAACACTTACCACAAGTCATTCATACAACCATAGTTATAGGAGCTACTCAACCTCCATCTCAACCATCACAGATTAGTACACCCTACATTGGAGGTAAATCTTTAATGGGAGGCCAACCTTCAGCTGGGGGGAAACCTTCAGTTGCAGGAAAACTTGGCCATTATCCTGGACATCCATTTCCATGAACTGCTAACCCTTTGTGGGGTCAAACCAACTTGATGGGCATTCTTCCACAAGGAAATTTTCCATTTCAATCTGCAAACCCCATCATTCCAAAAAAATAGTCCCTTCAACCTCAATACATGGGGGGACTATCAGGTCAATCGCAATACGTAGGAGGTCCATCCATAAAATTGTAGTATATGGGTGGACAACTAGGGAAACCACCTTATACAAGAAGACAATTAGGACAACCCCCTTTCATGGGTGGACAACCTAGGCAACTACCATATATGGGAGGACCATCTAGCTATGCTATCTTGCCGCAACCTAGATGCAGTCCTACTAGAGTTCTCATGCCATATGATTACCACCAGTATCCATAGGATAACTGACAACTTCCATTATTGGATACGTTAGATCTACCAAATATGTTGTGTTTGACCAACAATCCCATCCAGCATGCTCCGTTTTGGCTTGTCATCCCTGCCAAATTACCATCCGACATCCCGAAATTCGAGGAAAAGCCTGGGAAAGATCCTAACAATCGTGTTATGACTTTCCATTTATGGTGTTCTTCCAATTATTTGATGGATGATTCCATCTATATTAGTATTTTTCAAAGAACACTTACAGGTGCCACAGCTAAATGGTATATTGAGTTGTCGCGTAACTCCTTTTTTTACTTTAATTCTCTTTCCATTTTTTTTCTGATGCATTTTGTGTTTCCTATATGGTATGAGACTGGTACCGATATTTTGACCTCACTCTGGAAATCCTCTCCCACCGACATATCCAATCATATTCATGAGTGGAGATGGAAAATATGGTTGATTAAAGCTCCCATCCCAGACCAACTCCTTGCAAATTGGCTTACAAAGTCACTCTTTCCTCCCACTACCCGTGATGTTGCTATGGGAAACATTTTTACTAAGGAGTAGGCTATTAGAAATGCATAGTATTTGGACTTGGTATACTCCTAGTCCGACACAATTTATGATTTGATCCCTAACGCTCCTTGTCCATCAAACAATCCAACATAAACTACTTTGGAACCATGTTTCATTTCGAATTCCAAGACTAATTCTGCTCCTACTCAAACCTTTGAGGTGAATGTGGTCTAATCCTCTTCAGCTATGAAACCAGGAGGTAAGAATAAAAGCATGCGTAAATCCAAGAAATCTTCCAATGAGAAGGATAATCCAAAGACTATTGATACTCAATCGACTAGGAAACCTAAGTTTCCTTGTATGATCTGTGAGGAATACCACTAAATCAAAGAATTCCCTCATCGTGAGGAAGTTTCTAAATTTCTGAGGGTACCTCCCAACCAGTTCAACGACAAAATATAGTTGCACAAAATCCTTCCCCTATGCAAGGGGGAAATGCAAGTCATTCCCACCATGGGGATGCTTCCACAAGCGCCTCTAAAGTGTACATGTTTAATGTGGTTAATGTAATGACTCAAGAAAACACTTACGAAAATCCTCTAGGTGAATAGACTAAGGGAAAGGATGTGTATCATCCCTCCACATCCACTCCTCCTCCTCCATATTCCAATCCTATTCATATTGAGAATCCAACCTATGATGCAATGTTGCACCCACCCAAGAGCATAAATTCAAAAAACAACATTTAATCCAAATGCTCGCGCTTCCCAAAACTACAACATTGTTGAATATTTTGCGCAGGCACCTTGTGCTATGTCAACCCTCGAAGTTCTACAAAAATGTCCAAGTCAACGTAGAACCTTGTTGTCATACATTGGAGCTATGCATTCAGAGGCGTCAAATTTGATGACGTTCAATATGGATTACTTTAAGGAGAGGCTCTCCCAACACTTACCATTCCAAATTCAAGTTTTGGTCGGTGGAAAGAAAATCCATCATATTGTCTTGGATGAGGGAGCCTCTACCTATGTCATGTCTTTTCCTTGTTGGATCAGGGCCCTAGGTTCTCCTAAACATACCTCGTCTCTGACCACCTTGAAATCGTTTGATGGACGTGTTTTCCAACCTTATGGATTCTTGCAATATTTCGTTGTGAAATTGAAGGGTAATACTATTTCAGTCAATATCGAAGTAGTTGATGCACTCCTGGATTACAATTTGTTACTTTGTCATAGTTGGTTCTACATGATGAATGTCATCACATCTATAGTGTTTCGTGTCTTACGACTTCCCCATCAAGGAGTAATTATCATTGTTGACCAACTAGACTATATAAATCTGTATCTCCACAATGATGCAATGAATGATGTCCCTTTTCTAGGACAATCTAGTCTTGAGAGTGTAGGAGTAGGTATCCTTAAGGATTCCTCACTCATGGGGGTTTTTCCTTTACCTTCTCCTGCCATCCTACAAGTTTCCACGTTAAATATCATTTCAACTCATGTGTAACAATCCATAGAATTATATGATCCTTTGGTAGTACCTGGTCTTGACTAGCATAGTTCATTGTCTCTGTCAAGCTCATTAACAAATGAAACAGACCCCTCTCCACTCCAATTGAGTCTCCCTTTGGATCGCGTACTTGAACTTTATTTTTCTCCACCTCATGAAATTTTTCCCATTATTAACTAGCCTATGGGAATCATGTTGGAGAAAACCAACTAGCTTAGTTCATGCAAGTCGGGGGAAAAATATCTCTAGAGAGACACATTTCTAGGAGTGATCCTCGTTTGAGGGTCGTTCCCATCATAACATAATAGTCTTTTCTAGAACGATCTTAGTCTTTGTTCTTTCTCGTGCTCGTAAACACATGAGACTAAGTTACCAATATTAGTATTTGTTCTTTCTCATGCTCTTTCATACATGAAAATAGATTATTGAGTATAGTTTTATCTCTTTTTTGGGTTCACAAAATAGATACGAAAAATGAACTCTTTGGAGTCTCCTTTAAGCTCTTTTCAAACTCTCTAAACATGAAAAGATTTCTGAGTGAACTTGTCTCCTTTCACACTCATTAAAAGGGTTTGAAAGAGAGGCTTTCGATGTTTCATTTATCTCTTTTTTCTCTTCAAAAGAACTATTTTACGAACAAGGACCTCATTATGGCAATCCCTTTAAAATATTTTAGAACTCCTTAAAAACAAAAATATTGTTGAGCGATCTTGTTGTCTTTCACGCTTGTTAAAGTGAATTAGAAAGCACATATGTTGAGAGGTAGTTTATCTCTTTTTCGGTCTCATTGCACTATTTACAAAAAGGGAACACTCTAGTCAAGCATGATTAAAAGAGTTCTCCTAGGTATCATTTTATACATTTTCGGACCCTGGGGACTAACTATACAAAAAATTCCATTGTGGAGTCTTATTTCTAAATATTTTCAGACTCTAGAAATATGAAATTACCATCGATTTTTCTTTCCTTGGACTCGTAAAATATAATCAAGGAAGGACCCATCTGGGACCGAACCATTCCTTCTTTAGGTTCATTAAATATGTGAAGATGGGATTCATAAAAAATGAGCTTATACCGAGCATCTGTTATCCTCTTCAAGCTTGCTAAAAAAAAAAGAAGTACTTTCCTATTTGGGTAGGGAAAAAATTTGAGAAGTGGGTCAAGTCTTTCATTTATGGCATCTTGATGTCTCCCTTGGACATGGAACTTTTTTGAATCCCATGTGTCGTCATAATATTTTGACTCCTTTAGAAGAGAGCCCTTGGTTGTCGTCCCATTCCATGTGTTGTCATACTATTTTAACTCCTTCAAAGAGATCCATTGGTTGTCGTCACATCATCATACTTGGTCTTCATGATTTGTTGAGTCAATGCTACCAAGTCATTCATTGTGTCACCATATGTTCAAGGCAACCTTTGCATTTTCACCCCTATTTCATTTCACCATCATTTGATCCATCAATATTCATCACTATCCTTATTTGTTTCATGTCAATGATAGGGGAGACATCATAGCCCTCCTTCGGCGAGTCTATTTCCATCGACATCAACAGATTATCCAAGAATTAGACTTAGAAACCAATTAGTACCTTGGATCTTGCATGTCTCAATGGCAGGTTTCCTTGTTGTTGACAATTGTTTTACATCATTTACCTCTGATCGGATGATTCCATGAATGTTTGACCTCGGCTCATTTATTCACATTCGTTGGAATATACTAGGGTACCTTGGGAGTCATTGTCATCATTGGTTATTTCCCTCACACTTTTTAATGGCATACATCATTGACCAGTAATCAAGTGGTTTCTACCATGTTCGATGCCAAGGCATCTATTCACATGGCTAGATTCATACTATTCGGGATCAAGATTGAATACCCTTGGGGGACTATCCAATAAACACTCATTTTTATTATCTTACTTCCCCAGGTTGCTATGGAGATTATGAATTTTTTATGTATGTTATGACATAGATCGACATTGTATTGGTTTATGGCTATGTTATGTCATGTTGTAGCTCCACTATGTATAATCTCGTAGCTACACTTTGATCGATTCATGGAGATATGGATCCACATTGTATGTTTAGTGGTCGTATCCTTAGTCAGTACTTTCACGGATCCCTAGTGTATTGGTCAGTGACCATGGTTTGATTTCAGATTATTCTGAGTATGGGTATGCCTATCTCGGGGATGATATTTTTATATTGATGGATGTTTGCTTGATTTTTTGACGGGTCTTTTTACTTCAGTCCCTTGATTCCACATTATTACAAAGTGTTTTGGTCATCGATTTTATCCTTTGATATCACACTTTGGGGGGCATCTGTTATACATCATTTTTTCACCCTTTCTTAAGTGTCGTCAAGTGTCTCACTTCACTTTGCTAAGTGTCGCACTTCACCCTACTCGGTGATTTTAGTGTCACATATGACAAGTTCCATTTTACTAAGTGTCGTACCTTATTTGTAACACTTTCCTAAGCATTTCCACCTCAACACCATGCATGAATGATCCATTACATCCCCTTGAGCATCAAGAATAAGAAGACACCTTCCAACCCTAACAATTTGGCCTTTTTCACTCAGTCCTCTCTTCATTTGACCATGATTTCCCCATTTTCACTCTGGGGGAGCAACCATCCCCTTGACACAATGTTAGGGGAGTGACTAGGTTTCTCCATATACCCTTCTAGGGGAGATACCATGCATATTTGGTCAAATCCCATGAATCTAGAGGCAGTCTTTCAAGGACTTTCTGGATGGTTCTTGGTTTGTTTTCTTATTTGCATCAAGATATGATTCGAGCCTCTTTATTATATCCTATCTTGGGAGAAAGAATAACCATGAAGATAACTCAAATCCTAACCTAATCCACTTTATCCTCTACCATGTTCCTGATTTACCCTAATGGTTAACCCTTTTTGCATCTATATAACCAAGCCATTTCAGAGTGAGAGGGGGATGGAAGAGAAGCATACCAAACTTATGATCTTGTCAAGGAGTGACAAACCTTTGTTTGTGTGAAGAACAATGAGTTGGATTCATGTTCAAGGGATGAATAAAGGATCTTGGAGGATTGCAACAACATTCAATGGTTGTAACCTTTTGATGCTTTCACTAATATAAGAACTTCACCTATTTCTCCTAATATCTCTTATTCCTTTCTTGTTTATTTGATTACTTTTCCCAAGTTATCAATTGGTAGGGTTGTTATTACCTAATCATAGATAGTAGGAGGAGGAGGTTTCTTTGTTCTTTCAAGTTTGACTTCGTGAGGGAGCTGCTTGGATTCAAGAACAACCATCAAAGCGGTGAGGAAAAACATCAGAAATCAGGTGCACATACCTTTTCTCCTTCTCTCTCAACCCTCCCACGAGGAAATAGAATAGTTAGTTTGGAGGACATTAGTGTCCATTTGTTAGAGGTTGTCTCACTTGTAGGAAACCCAAGTGAGGGGAACTCAACATGTCCACAGGGGGAGAATTCTCACCACACATGATATTCTTAATACATTCACCTTTTACACTTTCACATGTGAATCTTAATCTTTTGTTTTGAATTGACACATGTAGTTTCAAAAAAATTATCTACAAATACCATGTTATCGTTGAAAATAACCTAACACTCTCTTATAAATTGGATTAAATGAATGGGATATATTGTTTATAGTATTGGAAAGTCTTCTTTTGATTGCATGGATGATCTCATTCTTCTATTTTACAAGAGCATGTTTTCAGATCCACTTCATTCATGTGAATAATCTAGACTTGAGAGGCATGTGGTTGAGTATTTTGATCCTTATCTACAACCTTGAACTTGATTCTTTCCATGATTTTCCTTATCAGGAAGTGGATTATCTTGGCTTGCAATTGTTTCAAGATATCAATCCCCCAAGGTTGTTGGGTCTACCTTTCCCACAAGCCTGTCCTTGAAACTTTTCAGAATGATCTATACTGAGTCCTTTTCAGTCTTTCCTCTCACCAAAACCTAGGCCTAAGTCCCATTCATACTCTTGATTGTGAATCCTTGTAATTTCTTCTCCTCACCCGTGTTAGCTATCTGTCACATGCATGTTGGTATAATATGAAGACCTTTTCCTCAACATGATTGATTCTTGCTCCTCGAAATCCTATTATGTCCTCCCTCTAAGATTTTCATACTGAGTGGACTAGCTTGTGATGTTGATCTGTAATTGATATTTAAAAGAATTGGTTGGGTTTTAAGCATGTGTTAAATTACCATTCAAAAAATTAAATGAGGAAGGAGATTTTAGTGAAAGAATATTGCATCCATCATAAATAATGCATATCAAAAACTAAACATAAGGAACAAAAAACCATAACAACAAGCTTGTTAACGGAGTTCGACAAGGTTTCCTACGTCTCCGGGCCTTTGTCTCAGTGGGGGAGGCTTTCTTATTAATCTTCAATGCTGCAAAATTACATCAGAAGTATATAAAATGGATTAAAAACTAGTCTAGTTGTGTTCTTCTCGACCCCAAGAATCCAACGCAATTGAAAACACTGAAAAAATGTTAGGCGTAGCTCCCGGAAATGGCCTCCAAAGTTCACTTCTTCAATGTCTTCCCTGCATAAAAATGACTTAGGATTTACAATTCTTCATCTTTCTGTTGCTCTTGGACTGTACAAAATTATCGGTTTATATATGATTTGAGTTGGGTTTCACCTCCTAACTTCACCTAAAGATCTGGCCTCATAAAGGGCTCCAGATCCCCCCAAAATGGCCAAAATCCACCAAAATCAACATTTAAATCATTAAAATCAATATAATATAGTTTAAAAACCCAAAAAATGGCAAACTGGGTGCAAAACCCCTTTCTACGGGCTCCTGGTCATATGGGTGCACCATGTGTCCAACTCTTAATCCCCCTGCGCCCTAAACCTCCGGTCGAGCCCCTTGTCATTCGACATCTGGTCATGTAACCAACCATGTGTCCAACACTTAAGCCCCCTGTGCCGTAACCTTCGGTCCAACCCATGTTCTATGGCTCCTGGTCGGTCGAGCTAGCCCCCGTCGATCGGGGCTTATCCCCAAACTTCCAACACATATAAACTTAAATACAAGTTTTTTCATATGTCATAACAAGAAGTAACAAGAAGTAATGTAGCTCGGGCGGTTGTTCTGAAGTCTTGGGATATGGAGGAGGTTGAGTGTTTGATTCCTATGGAGTGCAAAACAATTTTTTGAACCAGCTCACATTGTCCATATTTGGGGTGCCACGTGGCACCCTATGATTAGGCTATGTGTCACCTCTGGATTGGCCACCGTACACATAGTCAGTTGCCTAGTGGACTGCCATGTCAACTTTCCAATGCATCTACCCAGTCAACTCCATACGACATGTGTCAAGCCCGGAGCCTACCACCTGGAACCACATCACTCTATCATACTATACGTTTAGCTGCTCAGTTAGCACCATGTCACTGAAACCTATCATCTGTACTGCCACATGTCATACTGTCATTGGGCCATGTCAGCATACATATTTCCATGTCAACCTTCGTACAGTCCAATTGTCAAATCTGTACCATGCCAACTCAGCCTGAAAATGCCAAATCCACCTAAAACGTGTCACCTCCTTGTGCTTCCATGTCAGCATGATTTCATGCTGAATTCAGTTGCCACATCATGATGAAGTACTTCTGACGTTAGCAATACAACCTCTGACTGTTGACTTTGATTTTTTTTTCCTATTTGGGAAATCGATCAGAACGTTATAACTTTTGCATATGGTGTCCATTTTTGGGAAAAAATATATAGTCGGAATCATTGCGACGATATCGACACAATCGCGTTGGTTTCATCCGATTCCAAGAACTTTTTTTTTAGGCCTTCCTGAATCCATTTGGATCACGCCTCCTCACTAAGACCTTTTATTCCTCCAAAAGGATATTAACCAGTCATCAAGTGCAGGATATGTGTCCCCACTTGTCCTTTTTATTTAAACTATGTCCTATGCACCTGTCACATCATAATCAATTGCATAATAACCATGACACCTGAAAGCATATTGTTAGCCACTTGAATTTGTTCACATCTTACTGAATCCACTACCATTCATGTAGAAAACATTAGCAGTGATAACATCAAAAATATGACTGAAACTGAACCAATATGTTTGATGTGCTTGCACGACATTAACTTATCTTGAAGCAGAGTATGATTGAACTTCCATTCTACAACCATCTCATGTTCATGCTTAAGATCAATTGCTTTACTTGGCACAATTATAGGTGTATTGCTTGCATAAGCTTCCTTTTTTTATTGTTCCATTGTTAGAAGAGATTGATTTGCTTTGATGTGATGAGTATGTATAACATATTTTGTCCCCTCTTTAGTTAAGTGATATTGATTTTGTTCCTTGTAGAAGATTGCTTTGCGATCATATAAATAAGGGCTGCCTAAGACAATTCCATATTCATTTAGTGGCACCACATCACATGTTACCTCATCCACAAACTTTGATGAAATTGCAAACCTTAAAGTGCATTGCTTTGTTATGGGGAATTTATGATTGTTGCTTATCCATTTAAGTGAATAAGGTTTATGATGCATCTTAGTGTTTAATCCCAAGTTCTTAATCACTTCCTCTAAAATTAAGTTAGATTGAGATCCACTATCAATCAATGTATCGATCTTAGTATGCTTCATTATGACCCTTATATGAAACAATTTACTTCTAGAATCATATCCATCACCAATTTTACCTTTCAAACCAACTGTTGTGATATTAGACTCATAACTTGAATCATACCCCAAGTCTCTTGGTCGAATTGTTGTTGCAACTTTTTGCCTCCCTTTCCTCTCTTTGAACCACTTTGGTCTCTTCTTTGGTTGCAATTTCCAACAATGCTCATCATTGTGCCCTTCTTTCTTGCAATGCTTGCAAGAGACTTTATCTTCCTTCACTGTCATTGAATTTTCTCTCTTTCCATTCCTCTTTATTTTGTCTTCTTTCCTTGAAAATGATTCCCTTGATACACCAACTCATATTTTCCCTGCTTCAATATATGTTGCTTGAAAAGAAACATCATCAATATTAGTAGGTCCAAACATAAATACGATGTTACGAATATGTGCAGGTAAACCTCTTATATACTTCATAAGAGTTTCTTGTGTATGTAATGGAATATTTAACATTAATGCCATCTTACGAAATTCATTCGTGTATTCTTGCACTGTTTGTCATTTTTTTAGTTTAAGACTTTGCCATTCAATTAAATCCTTTTCCTTATAACCCAAAGGATAAAATTTCTTTCTAAGTGTGAAAACAAAATCTTGCCATGATGGAAATACATTACCAACTTGTTGAGTACCATGTTGCAACTTACTCTTCCACTAGATGAGTGTTGTGCGTGCAAGACGAAGTGATGCCAATTTTATTTGGGTTAGCTCATCATTGATTTGTTGCACACTGCAATAAAATTGCATTTTTCTGACCCATTTATCAATCCTCTCAACATTGACTTCCCCATCATACATGGGAAATTCAAATTTTACATCAAGCTTAAGAAATGACATATCATGCTTATGTTTTGTTATGACCCAAGGGGGGCATATATATGGCTAAATGTATATGATATGACCCCAAGGGGTGGCATATATGGGCCTAAATGTACATATAATGTGTAGATACACATGTAATAGGGTCTATCTAGTGATAAAGAGGCCTCATGTGCAAATGTGAATATCTATATATAAGAGATCATGTATTCATTATTGGGGTGGGATTGTGAAGTATGAAAGGTATTTGGTTATTTGAAGGGGGATCCCCTATTATCTAAGGTGTTTTTATGTAACTTATATATCTTGGAGTTGTGCTTCACATTGACATTTTGTACATGGTGTGTAATTCTATTATTTTTTTATATTTGAGCATTTTGGATCTCAACATTTGTTATCAGAGCTCAAGGTATTGGGGTTTCACTGCTACATCTGAGACACCTTGGAATTTTCACTATAACGTTTTTCTACAGTGTTTCAGAAGGAAAACCTTGTAGGATAGTTATTAGACAGATCAAGGTATTTGGGGTTCAAATTTCAGCTCTTGAGGCCTTATAATTTCGGAGATATAGCCTATGTAAGATATGTTTCTGGAATCATCCTGAATTTAGTCATCACACAATGTTCTCTATAACATTTTTTATGTAACATTTCAGACCCTGAAATCTGGAAGATATTCACATAGATTATCAAGATAGTTGTGATAAAAATTTCATCTTCTGGGTCATCCTAATTTTGTATATACACCCTGTGTAATATAGGGTAGTTGACTAGTCCTATTGACTAGTCTCAAACATGCATTCCGAGTAAAACAACCATAACTTATTCATAGAGGATCAAAATTGAGTGAGACCAGTTGAAATGAATAATGTACATGACATAGTATATCTAGTACAATGTTCAAAATTTTATATCAATTATTGTGCACAGGGTACGCTGTATAAGTGCTCTCTACCGGAAAGGCAAAAAATCAACAAGGTGTGGGGAAGTTATCATAACTTCCACTTGGCACATTCAATTTTGGTCATACATGTGGCATTACAGAGAAAAAATTTCATAGTACTGCAGGTTGCAATTTCATACTAAGAATGGCCAAAATTGCAGAGATACGTCATAAGTAATGTTGGCTAGGAGGAAAGACTCCAAATCAGGGTTTCAAAGGTATGTTCATTTAAAACTATCATAATTTTTTATTGGAATGTCCGATTGAGCTGATTCAAAATCCATTGGAAAGATAAAACATAGAAGAGCATATCGAAAAAACTATTACAACTATTTGAGATATTTATCCTTAATATATTTAGATTGTTATTTGAGGGTTGGGATTAGACCTCAATTAAGAATCAATGGAAATACCTAAATTTACATGAGATTAAGATAAAGATGAAATCAATCCTATGGAATGGTGAGGTTGGTAAAACAATATAATATGACTCCTACGAAGGCAAGCGAATATTTTTTTGATGAAGCTTGGAAGTGGTGGATGAGTGTGGATCAAAATACT
Source organism: Picea abies (assembly GCA_900067695.1). Taxonomy (NCBI): domain Eukaryota; kingdom Viridiplantae; phylum Streptophyta; class Pinopsida; order Pinales; family Pinaceae; genus Picea; species Picea abies. Next base: position 1,623 of record CBVK0100286185.1, on the reverse strand, counting down.
ACATGGAACTGCACATGGGAAGAATTTGAAAAACTCTTCTCAGATAAATGGATTTGGGATACAAAAATGGAAGAATTGTATAGAATTCAAGATGAATTAAAAGAAGCAAAGGAAGGTATTAAGAATAAGGGTGAGGAGCTATATAAGATACGATCCCTTAATGAATCACTCATTAAGGAGGTCAAGAACTTGAATTAAGAAAATAATAGTAAATCAAAGTGGGAAAATGATGAGTCAAGGGAAGATTTGAAAACAAAAAGATGAAGAGATATGTAGATTACGAAACCATAATAAAAAACTATTGGATGAGGTCAAGAGATTGAAAGAAGAAAAGAAGAATTGTCAAAATAAAGAAGAAAGAAGGATCTTTGATGAAGAATCTACCAAAAGGCTGGAAGATGAAATTTGCATGAAAGTTGAGGAATCCTTAAATACTGATGAGGTAAAATCATAAATACAATCTAGAATTGAAGAAGGACGTCAAAATTTGTTATATGAGATCACATTGCAACTTCAAAAGGAGAAAAAGACAAGATTCAAGAAGGTCAACAAAAGATACTTGAATAAGTTGAACTCTATCTAGAGGATGTACATTCCAAATATGATGGTATTATCTCAAAGGCTAGAGTAACCAAGCAAAGATGATCGAGGATTCCATTGTTGCTAAAAATAAGATAGATGAAATGCATGTGCAGAGTGCAAGAAGACCATCAAATGTGAAGCTGTATCAACACCCTCATTACCAAGAAACATTTCAAGGAAGACAAGAAGGACAATATCAACATTATGAAGGAAGAAGATGGAATACTTGTCAATATTCATGGAATAAGGCATCACCAAACTACTTTTCAACAAGGTATTATCATAGACCAAAAACAACTACAAATTGGAGAAGCTTCAACAAAAATACATGGAATCAAAGGAAAGAAAATTATTCAACAACTAAACACCAAGGATTAAGACCAAAAAGAATTGATTTTGGATGGATAGATTATCAAAAATGGAATGAAGAAAGAAGGAACATAAGAAAGTCATATTACTTGGTTTCATCACATGTGAAGCCTTTAAATGCCATTCTCTGAGGACAATTTTTTTTTTAAGGAGGGTACTATGTTATGACCCAAGGGGGGCATATATATGGCTAAATGTATATGATATGACCCCAAGGGGGGGGGGCATGTATGAACCTAAATGTACATTTAAGGTGTAAATACATATGTAAAAGGGTCGACCTATGATAAAGGGGCCTCATGTGCAATTGTGAATATCTATATATATATAAGAGATCATGTTGATCTGGATTATTTTCGGCATGAAATGAGAGTGGAGATATAATAAAGAAATGCACAGAGATATTGCAGATATTCAATAATATAACAGAAATGTATCAGAGATGCAACCATAAACATAGATATACAGTAATACACGATTTCCATTAATCAGAGAAATGTACAGAGACTGTAAAAATATAGAGTGAAAGACTTGCTAGAATTGTGGCAGCTTATCTCTAAGAAGAGATGTGACGGCTACTCGCATTTGCAAGAAGATGATTACAATGAGGCTCTGAAGGCCCTTTTACAATAAATGGGAATTCCAAAAGTCTTAGACATCCAAAAACCTAAC
>CBVK0100286184.1:0-23258 GCA_900067695.1 Picea abies | reverse complement strand
AGACGGCATACGAGATCGGTCTCGGCATTCCTGCTGAACCGCTCTTCCGATCTCACAGATGTTGTCAGACAGTTTGGTTAGGGATATTAAAGAATACCAGACACAAAAATCCAAGGGGAAGCCTGCCCCATTTTTCATGTCAGATTATATCATGGATGCCAGCTTTTTTATGACACCTTTTCCTCTGATGGGCTTGAACTAGACTCCAAATAATGTTGATCCCATAGATGTTTATCATTCGAAACTCTAAGACAAAGAGAAATATTTCTTCTTTGAAATCTGCAACTGGGTGGTGGCGTCGATGGATACCATTATATATGGTTTCCCACCTCCGAGGATTTATAAAAAAATTGTCACTAATCTAGGAAAGAGAGCAGACTGGTACATTGAAGAACATTTCTCCTATATTAGGTTTTTCAGTTGCTTGGTTCCTCCACATGCTCTGCCTGTATTTATACTAGATCAATTGGTGTGTCACAAGGTAACACATAAAACTGTGCATGAGGGAATTAGTAAAGAGCTAAAAGAAGTATAGAAAAGGGTTTGGCCCACCTTCCCTCTGCAGATTGGTACATTTTCTCTGCTGGATTTCAACCATTTGAAAGTAAAGGTCGTGGCCCTGGAGGAAATCAAGATGGTCAATATCGAATTCAAGAAGCACGATCCACTGAAGATTGTAGGCAATCACATGGACCTCTACAATTTGAAAATATATGAACACGAAGATTATTCTCAGGATGAATTATTATAAAGAGAAAGGTCCTATCAGGAGGTCTTGAGTAGAGTTCAAGATCTAGCTTCAAATAAATTGATCAATTTTTATAACTTCTAGAAGCATCGAAGAAATATCCTTCCCAAATTATTTCAGGGAGAAACCCTAATACCTCCAGCTACACAACAAGTTGAGACCCAGAGGTTGGAAATGGGGAGCTCCATTAAATAGGATGCTCAAGAAAGTTCAGAGAGGACTGAGGTTTTGACTTAAAAGGAAGACACCACATCGATAGATCCACTAAGCGATCACATTGAAACTCAGAATGAGGCCTTGATAAAAAAGGGAGAATAAAATCCACTGTCCACACCAGGCAAACCAACTACTAACACAGCTGGTAAGAAACTATCCATTGAGATAGGAAATCATATCCAATGCATCACACCCTTATATTTCAGTAGAGGGAACCTGAGTGCAGAAGTTGTACTCATAAAATATCTTATACCTATTTTGGCAGAAGAGATGCCTCCTTCGGAATTCTTCTTCGGTAAGAAGAGAAGGGAGGTAGTAAGAAGATAAACACATAAAAGGGATGGTGCAATTGTGAAGAAGAATGGGGTGCTATTGGATGGGTAGGTCATAGAAGAAGAATACTTTGCTACAGATGTTGCAGGCTTGCTAGGAGATTTTACAACAACAAACTAGTTTTCAGTGGGCAACCTGAAGGAGAAGTTGAAGCAGAAGGATCTGTTGGTGATCCAGTTGAAGGAAAAATTAAAGACTATAGAGAAAGAAGTTAGGAGAAATATGAACAAGAGTTTCGAGCAGATTAGAGTTTTTAATACACAAGAAATCATGTAGCTCAAATCCAGTCTCGACGAAATGCACAAGAATGCACAATCGAGTAGAGAATGGGCCTTTCAGCAGGGAGAGTTGGTAAAACAACTACAAGCCAGAATAAAATCGATTAAAAATACAGTTGTAGATATGATAGTTTTCCAAACGAAGGGATTGGAGGTGTGTGAGAAGCTGGGATTAGTAAAGAAAATCTTTTTCACTAAAGTAGAAGATATCCAAAACCATTTTCGGGTGGTCGACCAATCCTTAAATAACATTTCTCTAAAGGAAAGAGAGCCTATTGTTTCTCGGTCCACTTTCCAAGAAGCAGTTGTGGCATAGACAAGAGGAGTATCTATGGTCTCTAGATTGTCTCCCTTGAAACAAACAAGAGGTGATATTATACTGAAGAGCTGGGAGACTAACATAACAGAAAGTAAAAGAATGGATACGGAAGTGAAGAAGGACTGTGAAGAAAATTTTCATTCACTCGACAAAGATTCATTAGGCCTCGAAAAATATAATACCTATGAAGTCTTGGGACAATTTGATATATAAAATTATCAACTTAATATCAAGACAAACATGGAAGAGGCTCGGGCTGAAATCTTGCAATTAAAACAGATTGATATTACTGAGATAGATAGGTGGATAGTGAAGCCCAGTCTACAACTACAGTCTATAGTTTCAAAAGATAGGATAATGGAAGGTAGACTACCTCACTTAGAAAATAAATTATATATGTTTGAGGAAAATGACTTAACAGAGCCGTCCAGATTGGTGATACAATTCATGGGCATGTGCGTTAAATGTGTTGAGTAAGGAAAATGTGGCACTTTCAGGAACCAATGAGATAACCCATGCACATCATTCATATAGATCATGATTAGAAGACCATATGATTCTTATCTAGAGAATGAAAAGGGAAAATGCTTCCGCCAGCATAGCGAAGAGGCACGAGAGATACAAGTGAAGCATTTCAGATTTTACATTTCATAATTTTACTATTTTAGAAATAATGAGAATTCAAACCACTTAGGGTTGAGAACCTTTTGTATAAATACAAGTTTTAAATATTGAAAAAAGGGTTGCTTCTTGATGAATGTAATTAAGAGAAAATCTCTTTTTGTGAGAATTAATACAATCACAGACAGCGATTCCAATCTTTGTGCGATCTGAGTTATGTTTCCTTTTTGTACTCCATATTTCTTGTTTCTTTAAATGTCTCCTTGATAAGTGAGTGTTTACAATTTAGTAACACAACTATTGTAATCACACCAAGCTGATTGTTCGTTAAGAAAGCAGTTTATCCTCTATATTTGTTGTCAGTAAATAAAAGACATGTAAGCTACTTGGATAACTAAATATTATATCCTTTCAAGAGTGCATGCTTTATTTTCTTCTACTATGAATAGGATAAGATTCATATATGCATTGATGCCTTGTTTTGTTTAACAGTTTTGTAAGTTTCCCTCACCTCACCTGATTTTATAAATCGAGTTGGATGACAAATTACGGTCTCTTTACTGTTTTGTTTTTATTTTCATTTGAGGAATTAAATCTTATATAACTATCGGAAGAAAAATCACTTCTTAAAATAAACCTTTATATTTATGATGCCTTGACATTATGGTTCTAAGCCTTAAGTGAAATCTCATAAACAACACCCTATATCATTGGCATATCCCTTACAATACAAAATCATGGCAGGTCTTCCCTAGTGATGAGAGAATCTATGCTTTCATTCAAAATGAACCTTATAAGACTAAGGAAATTATATCAATGGAAGATAACAAGATTCCTAAGGGCTTGAATCCTCCAAAGAGTCCATTTTCATCAAGTGATGTAGGAAAAAAAGAGAAACATAAAGAATAGGAGTCTAAGAGGAAGGTGGGTGAAACCATTTCCTTGAACATTGGAACACCCGAGTCTCCAAATAATGTTAAAATAGGTGCCCAATGTTTTGATCAAGAAAAATTGAAGTTTGACAGATTGCTTGGTGAATTTCAAGATGTTTTTTCTTGGTCTTCTGAGGATCTTCTTGGTTTTGATCCTGCTCTTATACAACATTCCATTCCTATCAAGGAGGGAATAAAAGCAATTAGGAGTAAACAAATACCTATCAACCCTACACTGGAAGAAACTACTCTAAAAGATTTGGAAAAACTCTTGAAGGCTAGGATTATCTTTCCAGTTAAGTATTCAGAATGGGTTTATAATTTAGTTCTCGTTCGGAAAAAAATTGGTCAAATCAGATTATGCGTACAATTTCATGCATTAAATTGGGCTATCATAAAAGATCACTTTCCTCTCCCTAATATAAAAATGATTTTTCAACAAGTTGTAGGGTCACAGATGATGTCCTTACTTGACAGTTTCTCTGGTTACAGTCAAATCAAGGTAAAAAGGGCAGATAAATATAAAACCACCTTTATGACTCATTGGGGCACTTTTTCTTATGAACGTATGCCTTTTGGATTATCCAATGCAGGTGCCATTTTTCAAAGAGCTATGCAGATAACTTTTGACGATTTGATCGACAAGATTATTCATATCTATCTTGATGACTTAACTGTGTACTAAAAAAAAAGATCATATGTTTCAAAGTTTCAAAAGTTATGGTTGGGTCCTTTCAAGATCGCTTTTTTCCTGGGTGAAAACTCTTACATTCTAAAATATTTACAAGATCAATTGTTTTCCTACAACACTAATGGTTCTCACTTAAAACACTACGTGGAACCAACTTGAAAAGTTTTAATGTTGTTTGGATTGTTTTGCACTTTAGTATTTTTCATTTCTGCTATTTCAATTCTTCTTTTACAGTAGTTGTCAATTATGATTTCATCTTAGTAGTTTTATTTATGCTATTTCCATCTCTGTCATTCCATTTATGTTGTTTTCAATTTTCTAGTTTTGTTTCGGTTATGAAATTTCTCGCTCTTTTTTTTTTTTTCAATTTTTGTCAAGAATAAAATGTTGGATTAGTTCTTCCACAATGTGATGTAGGATCATCGCTCACTCATCAAGCAAGCCAGCACATCGAGCAGAAAAGATAGCTGGACAACACCTACAAAATTTTGAAATGCTTTGGAAGTTGTTGCGTCGTTCTTTAATGAAGGCATTCATAAAGAAGTGCATTTGTATTGTAAAGGGGACCTTGAGCCTTTAATCTCTCATCCTTAGTAGATAGGAAGGCATTTAATAGATTTAATGATGTTAGATAGGAATTAATTGCAGATTTTATAGTTGTAGAATTCGAGAGGGCAAACGAAATATAGGCACCCTCCTTTGTATCATTGTATTATGATCAAGCATTCAGAAGAGAGAGCAAGCAGAGAACTTGTGGAGAACACCCATGTACAGATTGAATTAATAGAAGAGAGCCTTTGATTCATTTTCATGTCTGGTGTTGTTTCTCTGTGGGTATGTTGCTTATGTGTTCATGAATGTTTTGTTTTCCTTGTATGCCTTTGCCTTTGAGTATGCTGTGCATGTGATTTCAGAGGTCTAACTGAAGTCTGAGAGAGAAGAGAATGAGTTTCAATTGTTTCTCTGTTTGAGCCAGGAGATTCTTGCATAGAGTGCAGTCGAATTCATTCGCATAGAGTGCGTTGATGAGACTCAATAGTTAAACTCTTACTCTCTTTCACCCAGAAGTTGATTTGGGTTGGTAGAGCTGTGCAAGGTGTGTGCAGGCTAGAATTAGTCTCAGTTGTGAATCTGAGAAGAGAGAGCTAGGACCTGCTGTCGGAGTAAGTGTACAGGTTCTAGAAGACTCAACACTTCAAGAGTTGTTGATGGTTGAGCATGGAAAGTGCGTGCATGAAGTCTATGAGGAAGAAGAGTTGACAAGCTCAGGAGGGATAGTTCCTTCGTGATTCCTGGGGGAAGGACCCAGGAGAAGGTTTGAACAGAATGAAGCTTGGAGAAGAAAGATATCTCTAAGGTAGAGAATTGACTGATAGGGTTTGTAGAGGAGAATCTCGAAAACCCCTGACCGTCAGATCTGGGAGAAGCTGCATGGGATTTAGTCCTTAGGCACAGGAAGGAAGGACTAAAGGTCATCAAGATTCAACATATTAGGGTTCCCGGAGGCAAGAGTTTCATATGTGTTGAAATCATGATTAGCGTTTCCCCGATTCAATCAGAGCCATCAATCACTATAGGGACAGGTGGCACGAGATCTCGAGAAGTTGGGATTCGACATTCGGAGTTTTATTGTGCAAAGGAATTGCGACCGGTGAAATCGCGATCCCGTGATTCTCGAAAGGGGCAGAGAGAGAAGGTGACATGGCAAGGAGATAGCGCACGTGCCATCGGAGTTCAGGGTTCGGGAATTTGTGAAGGCAGCAAACCGTGACATTGCATGTGCTGACTTCCCGATAGGGAAATCCCTGACAAGAGTGGAAGCGTTAACTCTTTCACCTATCGGGGTTTGGGGTTTTGAGTAGCACGTGAACGTGCCCACAAGTTTCGCGATATCGCGAGACCCGATTTCTTGAGAAAACAGCTGGGAGATCAATAGAGTACCCTGTGGGTGAAGAAAGGTCCTGATACGGGATTGAAGAGCAATATAGCTCTTCAGCCAGTGTAGAAGAAGGTCCTGGTGTACAACGATCATTCTCCAAGGAGTGGGGAAGGTTGCGCCAGAGTGGTATTAGAGCTAGAACATCTTTGCTTTCAATAGCAGAGAAGAGAATACACCATGCTGCCTAGAAGAGAAAGGCAGTCACCTGATTGAGAAGACAGGGATGCGTGAAGAAGAGGGAGACCGACAGGAAATCTAGAAATGGAGCACCATATGAGAGATCTTCGAGCAAGGCTTGAGGAGATGGAGATAGCATAGAGACGCGGGGTCGGCGCTGGAGATTTTAGCGATTCCGAGGTGGAAGAGGAAGCTGGACATGATGAAGGAGAGGTAGCAACAGAGGATGCATCCACAGAGTGATTGATAAAAGCCATCGCCCAGATGAGTTCAAAGAAGAAAATGGACATTCCCGTCTATGAGGGGAATCTAGATGCATAAGAGTTGCTGAACTGGATCCGAGCTCTTGACACCTACTTCAATTATGAGGATATCGAAGAGGACAAAAAGGTAAGGCATGTTTTTACCAAGTTGAAAGGACATGCAGCCTTATGGTGGGACAAACTACAGATGGATAGGTGTTCCAAAGGAAAATAGAAGATCAAAAGCTAGGACAGGATGATCGCAAAGATGAAAGCAAAATTCATCCCGAGAGACTATCAGATCACTCTGTTCAGGTGAATGCAGAACCTGAGATAGAATTTGATGATGGTGAAGGAGTACACCAAAGAGTTTTATCAACTAAACATCAGAGCAGGCCATCGGGAGAGCGATGATTGAAAGGTGGCGAGATACCTGAATGTTTTGAGGTATGACATTCAGGATGAGTTAAGCATGCTAACCATCAGGACGGTGCAATATGCTTACCAATTGGCTCTGAAAGCCGAGGAAAATCTGAGCTGCAAACAAGGACAACGAGGGCGAGGCAGAGTTCATCCCAGAGGCAAAGAGATTGCCCAAGAGAGAACACAAAAGCCCAAAGAGGAATGGAAGAAACCTCAGGGTAATATTGAAAAAGGTGGAACCCCATAGATGCAGCAATATGCTGAGCCGAGGAGACATCATACAGAGCAGGGTGGTGGTTATGCTGACGCCAATACTTTTTCTTGTACCAGAGGTAGGGGAAGAGGCAAAGGAGGAATCATCACATGTTTTACATGTGGGAAGGATGGACATAAGTCTATTGACTATCCAGACAGAAAACCGGACAGAGAAGAAGCTCACATCACTAAGGCGCAGAGGCGTGATGTTGAGAATGAAGACACCGAAAGTGGGAAGTCACTAACGGTGCATAAAGTTATCTTGACACTTGAGAAGGAGGTGGAGGACATAGCTCAGAGAACCAGACTGTTCAGGACCACATGCAAGACCAAGGGTTGGAAATGCAAGGTCATAGTGGACAATGGAAGTACCGACAATCTCGTTTCAACTGAGATGGTGGAAAAGTTGGAGCAGGAGATGACCAATCACCTGAGTCCATACAAGGTATCATGGCTGCAGAAAGGACACCAAGTAAGTGTCACTAAACAATGTTTAGTTGAATTTAAAATGGGTGAATATAGAGATAGAATTCTGTGTGATGTCATTCCCATGGATGTCTGTCATGTATTATTGGGTAGACCATGGTAGTATGACTGAAATTTTGTTCATGATGGGAGAATGAACACATACACCTTAGAGAAGGATGGGAGGTCACATACGTTGCTTCCGATAAAGGATAAAGAAGTGAAGCCAGAGGTAAGCAGTACCATACTTCTTATGAGTGGAAAAGAGCTTCTCACAGAAATAGAGAAGAAGGAATATCCACAATTCTTTGTGGTCAGGAAACCGAGAATTGTCCTGACTAGCACAAGACTGGACGACTTGCCAGATGAGATTCAGTAACTGCTGGGAGAGTTCGATGATATCATTGTGGATGAACTACCTCGTTCGTTGCCACCGATGAGGAGTGTGAGTCACCATATCAATCTCATACCTGGAGCAAGTTTTCCAAACAAGGCTGCGTACAGGTTGACGCCCCAAGAGAACGAGGAGGTCAAAAGGTAGGTTCAGGATCTGTTGGACAAAGGACTGGTCAGAGAGAGCCTGAGTCTATGTGTTGTTCCAATAGTACTGAGTCCAAAGAAGGATGGAGGCTGGAGAATGTGTACAGACTCCAGAGAGATTAATAAAATCACCATCAGATACAGATTTCCACTACCGAGGATGGATGATTTGATGGATTTCCTGAGTGGGGCAAATTATTTTTCGAACATTGATTTGAAGAGTGGATATATCAGATTTGCATGAGGGAAGGTGATGAATGGAAGACAACATTCAAGACAAACGAAGGTTTGTACGAATGGTTGGTCATGCCGTTTGGCTTGATGAATGTGCCACGCACATTCATGAGGCTGATGAATGAAGTCTTGAGGGAATTCATCAGGAAATTTGTGGTCGTATATCTAGACGACATACTGATTTTCAGCAAGACGAAGGCTGAGCATTTGAAGCATTTGTCCATTGTGATGAGAAGACTGTAGCAGGAGAAGCTGTTGGTCAACATGAAGAAGTGTTCCTTCATGAAGACAGAGCTCATTTACTTGGGTTTTGTTATATCGGCCAATGAGTTGAAAATGGATCTTGAGAAGGTAGAAGTGATAAAGAACTGGCCATTTCCTAGAAATATTTTTGAGGTGAGGAGTTTCCATGGATTGGATAGTTTCTACAGAAATTTCATCGGGAATTTTAGTGGAATTAGCGCCGCGATGATGGACACAGTGAAGAAGTGGCATAAGACTTTTCACTGGACAGCAGAGGCTGAAAAGAGCTTCAATCTATTGAAGCGAAAGATCACAGAGCAACCAATTCTGGTGTTGCCTGATTTCCAAAAGACATTTTAAGTGAAATGTGATGCCATCAGATATGCCGTAGGAGGAGTCTTGAGTCAGGATGACAAGCCAGTGGCATATTTCAGTGAGAAACTGGACGATGCAAAGCTGAAATACTCCACATATGATAAGGATTTTTATGCCATCATACAGGCATTAAAGAAGTGGAGGCATTACTTGATACCCAAGGAATTTGTTTTGTATAGTGATAATCATGCATTGCAGTTTGTGAGTCAACATGATAAGTTGAACTAAAAGCATGCAAAATGGGTAGAGTACATGCAAAATTTTACATTTGTAATCAAACACATTTCAGGAACTGCTAACAAAGTGGCTGATACTTTGAGCAGGAAATGTTTGTTGTTGCAGGAGTTCCGAGTCAAAACCTTAGGTTTTGAAAATCTGAAGGACATGTACACTGGAGATGAAGACTTCAGGGAAGCGTACGAAGCAGCTGAGAATCTAGTTCTCAGGGATCGGAGCCCATGGATAGATTATATGATCTAGGATGGATTGTTGTTTAGGGGCAATCAACTGTGCATTCTGAATTGCTCCATGAGGGAGAATTTGGTGAAGGAAAAGCATAGTGGCGGATTGGCAGGTCATTTTGTACATGACAAAACATTCGAAAAACTGAGCGAATCATATTTTTGGCCGGGCATGCGAGCAGATGTAAAAATATTTGTTGGCAGGTGTAGAATTTGTCAACATTCGAAGGGCTGAAAGCAGAATGCTGGGTTTTATCAGCCGTTGCCCATACCCGAGAGACCATGGGAAGCCATAAGCATGGATTTTGTATTGAGTTTGTCGAGAACGCAGAGAGGGGTTGATTCCATATTTGTGGTGGTAGATAGGTTTTTGAAGATGGCACATTTTATTCCATGTCAGAAGACCAGCGATGCAACCCACATCGTAAATTTGTTTTTCAAAGAAATCGTCAGACTGCATGGATTGCCGAGAAGCCTAGTCTCAGACATGGATACAAAATTCATAGGTCATTTTTGGAGGACGCTATGGAAGAAGATGGGAACTAATTTGGCATTTAGCTCAGCTTACCATCCGCAAACAGATGGACAAACAGAGGTGGTGAACAAAAGTCTGGGGGATCTATTGAGAAGCTTGGTGATAGAGCACCACAACAGTTGGGACCAGATATTACCATAGGCAGAATTTGCATACAACGATTCGGTGAATCAGAGTACAGGCAAAAGCCCATTTCAGATTTTATATGGGACACAACCAAGGGGAGTTTCTGATCTCAGGGAGTCAGGACAGGCTGCAAATAGCAGTGCTAGCATAGAGGAATTCGCTAAGGCGATGCAGGAACTACACAGTCAAGTGAAGCAGCGACTGATGAAGTCCAATCAAGAGTATAAGCACAGAGCCGACCAGCGGAAGAGGCAACTTTAGTTCAAAGTTGGTGATTTGGTTCTGGCACACTTGAGGAAGGAAAGGTTCCCAAGGGGAACATATAACAAGCTCAAGATGAAGCAAATCAGACTGTGTAGAGTCCTGAAGAAATTCGGAGAGAATGCATATGAGCTTGAGTTACCAGAAGGCATCGGGATATCTCTGATTTTCAACATTTCCGATTTATACCCATACAGGGCTAGAGAAGCAGAGGCTGGAACTGAGGAACTAGTGGTCCAGTGGCAGAAGCAATTACTAGTAGTAGAGAAGCCGTAGATGGAGTGCATACTGGATAAGTGAGTAGGAAAGAATACCAGGCGGAAGCAGTATTTTGAATACCTGGTGAAGTGGAAGAATCACCCAGTAGAGGATGATAGCTGGGAAAATGAGATAGTTATATAGAAGCATGGACAGACCGTGCAGGAGCTCATGGATAGGAGCCCATGAAATATTTCAAGCCGAGGAGTATGATGCAGGAGCATTGCTCACTCATCAAGCGAGCTAGCACATCGAGCAGAAAAGACAGCTGGACAATGCCTACAAAATTTTGAAATGCTTTGGAAGTTGTTGCACTGTTATTTAATGAAGGCATTCATAAAGAAGTGCATTTGTATTGTAAAGGGGACCTTTAGCCTTTAAGCTCTCATCCTTAGTATATAGGAAGGCATTTAATAGATTTAATGATGTTAGATAGGAATTAATTGTAGATTTGATAGTTGTAGAATTCGAGAGGGAAAACAGAATATAGGCACCCTCCTTTGTATCATTGTATTATGATCAAGCATTCAGAAGAGAGAGCAAGAAGAGAACTTGTGGAGAACACCCATGTACAGATTGAATTAATAGAAGAGAGCCTTTGATTCAATTTCATGTCTGGTGTTGTTTCTCTGTGGGTATGTTTCTTATGTGTTCATGAATGTTTTGTTTTCCTTGTATGCCTTTTCCTTTGAATATGTTGTAAATGTGATTTCAGAGGTCTAAATGAAGTCTGAGAGAGAAGAGAATGAGTTTCAATTTTTTCTCTGTTTGAGCTAGGAGATTCTTGCATAGATTGCAGTCGAATTCATCCTCATAGAGTGCGTTGATGAGGCTCAATAGTTAAACTCTTATTCTCATTCACCCAGAAGTTGATTTGGGTTGGCATAGCCGTGCAAGGTGTGTGAAGGCTGGAATTAGTCTCAGTTTTGAATCTGAGCAGAGAGAGCTAGGAATTGATGTCAGAGGAAGTGTACAGGTTCTGGAAGACTCAACACTTTGAGAGTTGTTAAGGGTTGAGTGTGGAAAGTGCACGCGTGAAGTCTCTGAGGGAGCAGAGTTGACAAGCTCAGGAGGGATAGTTCCTTCGTGATTCCTGGGGGAAGGACCCAGGAGAAGGTTTGAACAGAACAAAGCTTGGAGTAGAAATATATCTCTAAGGCGGAGAATTGACGGATAGGGTTCGCAGAGGAGAATCACGAAATCCTGCTGACCGTCAGATCTGGGAGAAGCTGCGTGGGATTTAGTCCTTAGGCGCAGGAAGGAAGGACTAAAGGTCATCAGGATTCGACATATCGGGGTTCCCGAAGGAAAGAGTTTCATATGCATTGAAATCACGATTAGTGATTCCCCGATTCAATGGGAGCCGTCGATCACTATAGGGACAAGTGGCGCAAGATTTCGAGAAGTCGGGATTCGATATTCAGAGTTTTATTGTGAAAAGGAATTGCGACCAGTGAAATCACGATCCCATGATTCCCGAAAGGGGTAGAGAGAGAAGGTGACATGGTGAGGAGATAGCACACGTGTCATCGAAGTTCGAGGTTCGGGGATTTGTGAAGGCAACGAACTGTGACATTGCATGCGCCGACTTCCCGATAGGGAAATCCCCGACAAGAGCAGAAGAGTTGACCCTTTTACCTATTGGGGTTCGGGGTTTTGAGTAGCACGTGAACATGCCCACAAGTTTCGCGATATCGCGAAACCTGATTTCTCGAGAAAACAGCCGGGAGATCAACAGAGTACCCTGTAAGTGAAGAAAGGTCCCGATACGGGATTGAAGAGCAATACATCTCTTTGCCTAGTGCAGAAGAAGGTCATGGTGTACAACGATCATTCTCCAAGGAGCGGGGAAGGTTGCACCACAATGACACTCCTACAAAGTATTTTTAGTCAATAAAAATCAAGCTTACAAGGTTGTTATGATGTTCCCCCTGAAGGCATCATTGAATTTGTTATATTCTTTCATTGTTGTTTTATGAGATAGTTGTTTACATCCCACTTCTACTTTTGATTTCTTCATCCATTTTGAGATTCAAAAGAGCAAGTTTAGAAAACTTTTCTCCTTGAAGTCAAGAGAATATTTTGGTTGAATGATTATGCTTACAGGGATAAACCCCCTCATACTTAACACTTTCCATGAGTTATTCCTAAATTCTTGGTCATTTTTCCATTAAATCTGCTCACTTCCCCTTGTTACATAATAATTATCATTTATAGCTTCTTGATATGATGTTACTTGGTCTGCAAAACCATACATTTTGAGTTCTTAATCTGTTGGAAATAGATTTCACTGTGGAGTCGCCAGTTTGTTGACGATTAAAATCATAATGAGGAATTTCGCCTACAAAGTATTGCTAAAGCCCTATTATTTAAACTATTTTAATAATATAATACTAGTAGGTGGGAACCCCTTGTATACTATAGGGTCGAAGATAGTCATATCAAACACTTTCTATTGTTGTTTCAAAACTACTTACTCAGTCCTGTATGGTTGAAAAGGTAGTCTTAGTTTAGTTTTTTTTACATAGTAACAGGTGGATGATGCATTTTATGGGATGTTTCTTCAATTCAAAGAATTATTCTTATGTTATAATGGGCACATATTTATAGTTTCTATGATTTGATCATGTCACAAATCACCGTGATCTACTACCTAGCCACATACGCACAAGAAACATGTTAGTATTCACATAACCAAAACAAAGAGAAGAAACTTATGCAAAAAATCCTAAAGGGAAAACATCTATGTTTGAGTTATGATTAAGGATTATATGCAAATGAAAGGTAAAATATGTTAGTATTAATCCTAACTATTATATGTTTGGTTCGTGGCTATGCAATTTCATTTGATTTATTTTAGGCACATATAACATTGCAATGCATATGGTATGGCATGAAAACTTGGCAAAGGTTAATGTGAATGTTTTGGGTGGCACATTGGGCAAGGAATACCCTCATAGATTTCAATGGTTTGGAAATTGATTACATGGTTTAATGCATGTGTGAATGTTGGTTGTCTTATACTTTGGAATTGAATAGGATAGGATATGGAAGATACATGCACTAAATGCATGTCACTCCATACTTCCCCCATCAGTTTGTCACCCTAGTATTGTTCCTTGTTTGCATTTCGGTATGTTTGTGGTTAAGCTCCACATTTCAGGATTGGGAAGAAAAAGCTCGTTCAACTCATCCTTTTAAGCTCTCTGTTATAGGTATGGTTCTTTTTAACCCCATCCATGAATTATTCTCTGTGTATGAACAAAAAATGGCTCAGCAATGCTTGGGTTTGTGTTTTCTTGAGCATTGCAACTATCTAAATGAATGATTCTTCTCTCTAGAATGATTGTGTAATTGTTTGGATTGCAATAAAAAGAATTGGCTTTGGGTTGAGTTGCACATTCGCTGGTTTCTCTATTGGTTCAAATCATAGTGGGTCTCTATGCATTTTAAAAAACATAATATGGTTATTAGTATTGTGTTAAATGGTGGAGGTTGTCTCTCTTTATATTCTCGTCAGTTGCTTCCTCACATGCATGAGTGTAACCCTATCCAGTCATGTGAAAAATGCCATTTGGTTGTTGTTTTTATCTCTTGCCAGATTCATGGCCATGGATCATTCTCATTATCTTGGCACCAAATTATCTTGAGAAGTGGCATTAGGGTGGCCATAATGTTGATATATACTGTATGGTTTGGCTCTTGAGGAAATAGACATAGGTTATATCCTTGTGCATTCTTGGTAACTATCACTGTTCAGTTGACATTCACCCATCCTCTACAAATGTAAAATGCACTATGTGCATCATTTATTTCCTACCCTACCCATCATTGTTTCCTTTATGGCTAACAGTTGTTCCACTGCCCAGACTCGAATTTATAAGGAACCATGTGGATTACTACTATGTCTGTATCGAAAGGGTTGTTGCCTGTGGTTGACATTTCTCTAAGGACCTACAGTTCTCCATGCTATTGATGAATGAGTGTGCTCTTGATTGGATCCTTGTATTTGTTGTGACAAAGCCCAATTTTAATTATCCAACTATTTTTTCTCCTTTCGGGCATATTCTTGGTTTCTAAGGATTAGTTTATCAAGTGGAGTGGTTATAGATTTTTTTCGTCGAGTTTCGATCTCGTATTTCTATGATTAATTTGGTCAAAATATTTTCAATGGGAATGAGTAATAATATGTAGTCAAGGGATGTCTCTTTTTAGTTATACTCTCGATCATTGTGTTCTTACAACATTGTCTTGATTGCAAATTGGAGACTCATGTGTGGTTGACTAGGCTCGATCAAGGTTATAGATAATTATGGAAATGGTGATTGTGTGTATTTATCTATGTTCACTATGAATATATTATTGAATCATCATACATATTATGAATGGTTACATCCACAGTGATGAAGCTCGTGTTTGATGTTGACTGTGGTTCTGATTGTAGAATCTTATTGTTGATATGATGAGGAAAGTGTGTAATCGGGCATGTTTTAGAAGTCTGTTCGATTCGGAAAGGGACCTATGCATACACTTTAATTGGAAAATAATGAATTAATAGACAGTGCATGATGTTTTTATAGTGATTCATTATGGGATAGAGGAGAAGCAATGTTTTTGTGTGTTTTCTCTAAATTCTTAAAAAGAAAGAAAGGAATTAATGACCAAGCATTCTTTTTACAGGACTGTTGAATGGAAAGTTGTTTCGATTATGTGCATGATTACACAGACTATTTTTAATTGAGAAGTTTTGAGAGATTTGAATGTTGGAACAATGAACAGTTTGATACATAGTAATTATTGATATGGTGTTGGTATTTTTTGTATTGATTTTAGTACAAAGTTATGTTTGTTGATTACTTGATTTGTTTTATGAACAATATTCATTATTTCCCTTCCATTCTCTCACTTTTTCTCACATTACAAGTCCCCTCACCTTCCCAGATTCAATATTCACACCCTATTCTTAAAATCAAGTTATAATTAAATGAAAACTATGTACCATAGAAGTTGAAGGATGGCACGAGCATGAGTTACAATTGATATGTTTTTTTAATTACAACACAGTTGATTGTTTGATGATTTGTTGAGCAGTAATCATGATCTACCCCCTTTCATTTCACCACTTTTTTCTCAATACAATCCCTCATATATCCTAGAACCCTTATTCATCCCTTTCTCATTGACAAGTACTAAATGATTTTTATGGATTGGATTCCATGATTCTGATGTCTTATTGAGCCAAAATTTGTTTCATATTTAAAGAGATGTCATGTCTGGTTTGTTGAAGAAAATAGTTGCTAATAAATAATGGATACAATATTGATCTTCTTCAACAGAGGTATCCATGGCCAAAATAATAGGGAAATAGGAAATTGGAATAGGGCCCCTAGAAGGCCAAGGTTTTCTATACATTTTGATGCAGATCCACAAGAGTTGAACCAGTTATTCCAAGCTAGGTTTTTTAACTGGATTGGACAATGAGTGGTCCAACCTAGGCTAGAAAGGCCTCCCTCTAAATCGCCGCATGTCCCTGTTATCCCAGTTACCCCTCATGTCTCATTACAACCTGAAGTCCCTGAAAATGATGGATGGCAAGATATTGTCCCACTGATAGTTTCCCAACATCATGGTTTGACCAATTTCTCTCTACCTGCTCATCCTCCACCAGTTCATCCAATTGTCCAAGCTTCCCCTGCATACTCACCAATACAGTCATCCCATGCAAGAAAGATATTAAAAACAAAATCCCACCATGCACCTAATAAAGGAAAATTTGTTGTTTCCCCCTCCTCCCCCTCAAATGACTCTGCCAAATCCATTTCATCCTACATGCATTTGAGAGATTATTGCTCTCATGTTATCATTGAGATTAGGACTAAAGGATCCACACATCCTAAGGAAAATTCAGAGAAATCAAAGGAAGATAGTAGAAACAAAGGGAAGATTGCCTCACAAAGTGGAAGATATGGTTTTTGAGTGTTTTTATTTATTGATTGTTGAGAATAGTTGACTGATGAAGTTTTGGACAACACACTATTTTTTGATATGTTGGATATTATATTTTTTGGATATGGTTTCAAATATCATTGATATTGCTTTTCAAAATTATGAGAGTGGTGATGGGATCCACAAGGTGGGATGTCTTTGATTGATTAACTAGTTGTGTTTTTCTTTGTTAAGAAACTAAAGGGAGTCACAAGTGGTCCCACCTACTAGTTATTATTTATTAAAGACCCTTATTATTATTTTATTAATTTCCCCCCTAAACTAAAAGTTAGTTGAGTTTTAATTAACTTAACTAACAAGGGTATTTTAACTACTTCAACTAATTTTGATTGCTTAAAGAAAAAAAGAGAAGGAGGAACAAGAGGAGGATAGAAGGAGAAAAAATACTAAGCTATGCTCTTGAGTTTTATTGAGATAGTTTAGTTTTCATTCATTCTTTAATTCATTGAAATCCTAATTCTCTTTTATGATAGCAAGGTTCTATTGTAGACAGCAAGAATCAAGGCTGAATTACATCATTCAGACACTTGTTTTTCAGAGGTGTTGATATATCTTTGATATTCTATGTAGACTTGTCTGTTTGTGAATTAAATTTCATGACTGATAAAGGATATTGTGGAGAGTCGAGTGGGAAACAATCTTTGGTAAGTTGATCTACTTTTAAATTTTAGTTTTTATTTTCTGTCAGAAGTCCTTTTGTATGGTTTTCATCGGGGACATCTAAGTTTGACTTTGGTCCAACTTCCTCAGGGAATTTTGTAAAGAGAACGATTCTTTTGATAAATTGGAATGAAATAAGAGATCTCTTTATGTCTCATCTATGTTACCTATTGACTTGGTATTTTTTTCTTCTATCTCTACATTTATTTTTACATATGTTATATTCAGAAAATTACATAAATATTGATTTTTTCAGCAATCTTTTATTTATAAAAAATCAACCTAAGCCCTTGTAACCAATACTTGTGGATTACGAAATTTTTTTTGAGGATATAAACATAGGGTGATATTTGAGTCTATCTTTCTTTAGCCAAGAAAGATCTAAAAATGCTTGAGTAAGATCATTTCATATATTTTCCTCAACAATTTGTACAAGTTTGGTGCATGGTTGATGCATTTGTTTATGGTACATGTCGATGTACAGTTTGATGTATGGTACATGCTGGAATAGGTTATTGGTACAAGTTGTTACAAGTTGTTTGGTGTAGGTTGATTGTTATTGGTTTACAACAGTATATATCATAGTGATAGTGTTCCATCATTCTACACATATTTCAGGGTGCTTGGATAGGACAAGGACAGGTGGTTGTATCCATGTTCCGGTTGTCGCTAGATAACATAGGTGGTTGTAGCCTCCTTCTAGTTGTATCCAGAGAATTGGGGAGTTGGAGCATCCCTCATGTTGTATCCTGAGAAACTAGCAAGTTTGAGCCTCGTTACATTTGCATCTGGAAAATAAAGGAAGTTGGTGCTTCCAATGAATGTAATTCTTAATGTAATGCTCTTATTTAATTTAAACAACCATTGATTTAGAACAGAACAGTAAATTTAAAATTCAGTTAGTCTAGCACATTCAATCTAATATTTCAATAAATAAAATTTACTAACAATTTAATTTAAAAGATTCATAACTCTAACCTGAACCTGATGCTATTTCTTGCTTCCTTAGCTTGAACCTGATGCTTCTCCTGCTCCTTAGGACACCCCATAACCAACCTCCCTGCCGACTAGTAGCGCCTAGCCCTAGGACATCAATGGATGTCCTAGCCCTCTGAGCCCAAAACCTCTGTAGCCCCTGGTGCACTGTAAATTCCACTGTAGATTTCACTCTCCAATCCTCCAAGCTTCCCCTCTCGTAGAATGAATCCCCCATAATCCTTCTCCACTTCCATTATTCCTCCTTCACTGCCCCCCTACATTAAATCCCACCTAACTCTTTATTACACCTTATCCCATTCTTAAAGACCTTATCCTATTATTAAATGCCTTATCCCTTATTTAAATGCCTTATCCCATTCATTATTATGTTTCCCTAACGTATTGGTTACGTTATCCCTTATGGGATACGTAACCCAATTTAAACATTATATTTTATTATCTTAATACTTAATTAATTAATTAATTAATTAATAATCAAATTAATCATTAACCATATTGCTTAATGAGTTAATTATACTTAAACTAATCATAATCAAGAATAATTAATTAATAACAGATAATTAGTTAAGGTTATTTAATAACTGATTATAGTTTAGCTAATTTTTAGGATTATTTATTAAATTAATCATCTTAATAATTAAGGGTCGTTACACTTAAACACACATAAGAAAAAGAATTATGTGGTTTTGTCCCGCTTTGGGTTTCCACGTAAAAACACCAGTGTATTGTGTATGTGTATGATTGCTCATGTGTTAATTGTTTATTTACTCTGAAACTATTGGACAATAATGGTACATATAACACTTTCATTTTGTGGTTAAAAAGGAATAAATTGCTCTATTACTGATTCACCCCCCCTCTCATTAATCCAACAATTTGGCATGGAAGATTGTAAAACTTCTCTTAACCCCATGGAGAAAAAAATGAAACTTTCAAAATTTGAAGGGGGGGGAATTCGTAAACAGTACAAAGTATAGACAATTGGTTGGAAGTCTCAATCAATATACTTTCAAGGTTTATGCAGGAACCAAGGGAAACTCACTGGAATTCAACAAAAAGGGTACTAAGATACATTCAAGGTACAAAAGATTTCGGCCTTCTCTACAAAAGGAATTTTTTTTTATACTTGTTTGATATTCAAATGTTGATTTTGTAGGTGACATTGATGATAGAACAATCACTTTAGGTTATTTAATGAATATGGGTTCAACACCAGTATCCTGGAATTGTAAAAAGAAGACAACAATTGTAATTTATTTAGCAGAGGTAGAGTACATATCAACTTGAGAAGTATCCTGTGAGATTGTATGGCTATGTAGAATTTTACAGGATCTTGTTGAAACTCATAAATCACCAACTATCTTATTGATCAACGGTCAGTCAACAATAAATATGGCCAAAAATCTAGTATTTCATTCAAAGACAAAACACGTTGACACCAAGTACCACTTCATCATATCGCTCATCATCAAAGACATCATCAAGCCTTAGTTATGCCATCTGAATATCAAACTTTAGATATTTTTACCAAACCTCTTGCTAGAATAAAGTTCACTAAGTTCATAGATGAACTTGGTCTTTGTAAAAATGAACTTCTGTATTAAAGGGGGGATTGTTAGCCTCATAATCCTAAATTTCTATAGTCTAAGTATTTTCTAGTATAAATGTTTTTAGAAATTAGTTTATTCTAATTTGTTAGGATAAGGTCACCTAGGTTCTATGTAAAGGACACCTATCATAGTCATGTGATTATGTGATTGGTTGTTTTTCTATTTTTTAGTTTAGAGTTGAGCTATATAAACTAGCTCTTTCTTAAAGTGAGGTTAAGGAGTAGATTATGAGTTTTCACTTCAGATTGTAATCACTTTTTCCTTATTAATAAATTATGTGTCTGAGGACACTTTGTCAGCAAGATAATCATATTAGGAAGTGGATAAGTGTGTGGAAGGACTAGATCATGTGAAAAGAAGCACTAAATTTATGATGTCAAAAGACATCGAGGAAGATAAATGAGAAGCTTATTAACTTTAGGGTGGTAGAGTTGTGAAAGGGAGGGGATTACTTACCCCTGTAGGTTGTTTCTTGTAAACATTACAATTGAGTTGGTGATCAACCAAGGGGATTGGTGTCTCCTACATTTTGGTTCCTACAAACCATATTTTTGATTTGGTGCTTAGTCAAGGATATCGGTATCTCTAGCAGGTTGGTGCCTACAAGATCTTATAAAAAAAAATTTGTGGTTTTATCACAACTAGGTTTCCACATTAATTTCTATGTACTATGGTTTTGTGTTGATATTTGTTTATATGGTTAATTTTTTTCATTGTTTAAGTTTGATTCTAGAACTGATTCACCCACCCCTCTCAGTATTAGTGTATATTCCAACAATTGGTATCACAAAAGGTTCTTTTAGGAGTAGTCTAACCACTAGAAGGTGAACCCTTACAGTTCAAATGGATGAACAAGAAGTTTTCTCCAAAAACAAGTCCCCAATGTTTGTTGGATCATATTATGTTTTCTGGAAGATAAGAATGAAAACCTATTTGATGTCACTTGGGTATAATGTTTGGAGTGAAGTAGAGAATGGTTACATAGCTCCAAAAACTCCACCATTTGGTACAAATGGAAAGAGGCTTAGTAAAAATAATTATATGGCCAAGACTATGATTATTTACGGTTTGGAAAAGTCACTATATACCAAAGTCATGCATTGTGCCTCAACAAAATATATTTGGGACAGACTACAAAACAATTATGAAGGAGATGACAAGGTCAAGAGAGCAAAGTTACACATTCATAGAGGACAATTTGAGACTCTCAGGATGAATGAATAAGAGAGTATTAAAACCTACTTTTTTTGTTTCGATGAAGTTTTCAACTCGATCAAAGGATTAGGAGAAGAGAATTGAAAAAACATCATTTTGAAAAAAATGCTTAGGTCACTTCCATCAAGATTTAATCACAAGATATTTTCTATTGAAGAAATGAGGGACATAGAAAAGATGACAATGGAAGATCATAATACCCTTGTTTCTCTCATCTTGTAAATATAACTATAACTTGCTAAAAGACTATAGGAACATTGATTATGTGTGAATGTTGGAATTAATGAACCTTTTATTATAGAAGGTATTGTATATGTTTTTGTTACTAAATAAAATGAAATTTGTTGCATAATTGTTTAAGGGGTTTCCAATGTAGATCATGATGCATGAGAGAGATGGTGAGGGTAACTAGAAATGGTTGAAATGACCCCTACCAAACTAATACTCTGTTGGATTGAAATTGTTTAGACCTAGAACAATCCTCTAACACAGAGAATTTAATTATCATTCAAGTTGGTAGTTGCAAAGTCTTCCTCGAGAGTCAATGATGATATGGGAAAAGTACCATCTGGAAACTTTTGATATGACCCATGGAATTGGGAATTGGACCCATGGAATAGTTTTGAGGAAGGAAAGAAAAGGAAGGAAAATTGTTGGAAAAGGGAGAGGGGTGTAGAGGAATGGGTCTGACGACCATTTTCTCAAAAGGGAGAGCATGTGTCGCTCTATGGTTCTAAAGATAACTAAGAAATTAATTTTTTCTTGGGTATAGGAATTGTTGGGAAATTGTTTTCTAATCAAGATGAAAAATGAAGCTACAAAAATATGGAGTGATTGTGTGAGCAATCACAACATCCTCCATTTATTGGTGGATAAAAAACTAATCTTCCATAATTCCTATGGGAAGATGATACTGGCCTCTGTCCCTGGTTGTTTCTGAATAGAAGGAATAATATCTCTATGGGCATCATGATCTAGCTAGGGGGTGGCGAGTAGTAAATCCTTCCATGAGTTATTGTGCCTACGATTGGGTGGAAAAGGACACCCTCTTCAAGAGTTGCAACACTTTATGGGTTCTAAATAAGTTTTGATCTAATCCTTGTATTATTCTCTATTATTTTCTTTTATAATATGAATTATGTAAATTTTATGAATTTTGTAGTTATATTCTATCTAAATAAGAGAACTTGTGATGTTGATGTGCTAGTGACTGAGAAAAATGAAGTGGATTATAAAAACCACCTCTATTGCTGATTTTACCTTCTGCCTCTACCTTTCTAGACAAAGAACGTGTTAGTGACATGTATTCATTCATATTTGGAATAAAATGTGGGTCAATCACCTCTGGAAGAACATATATGTGTGTGTGTGTGTGTGTGTGTGTGTGTGTGTGTGTGTGTGTGAATAAACCTAAGTATATAAAGGAGATAACAAGTGTTCTAGAGAAATGAAAATTTAATCTCTTTTAAATCAGTTTGGGAACTTAGGTGAATTTATGAGTAAGCTTTTAGTTAAATATTGTTTTAACCTGTATCCTTACTTATTAGTTGTTTATGTTCTAAGAGAATAATTCTAGGTGTAATTGTTAAGGCTAATCTACATTTACATCCCATCTTTTGTTTCTAATTAGAACAAACAAAACAACTACAACCTCTATATGAATTTAAAAATAAAGAGATAAACTTTTTTCCTAAGACTAATTATGATCTAAAGGTGCCTTGGAGTTCTTTATTAGAATAATTAGAAAATAATAGACTTCAGAATTGTATTTGGGCTTTATGGTAATAGTTGAAATGTTATTAAACATTAAAATTCATTATAAATGAGGAATTTCCTAAATTTGTTGAAATACAAAAGCTACAAAAACTTTATTTGAGAATTAATAAACAATTATGCTAAATTTGTGTTAAAATTACTACAAATTTGGGAGGGATCCGAAATTTACCCCTAAGGAAAGGAAATTATAAACCATATTTTAAATGGATAAAATTCCCTCCTAAATATGACTTTATTTTATTATTTTAAAACATGGATAATAGGAAATAGATTTCATTTCCTATGTAGAATTAAATAGTAATATATATATATATATATAT